>CAUYLG010076325.1:0-133754 GCA_963573385.1 Cacajao melanocephalus
GTGGCTCCTCCGCCGGGAATCTCCTAGTCTGTGGGCAACAAAAATTCGTCTGAAAGTGCGGCGTCCACTCGCTCTCTGCGCTTTCACTGGGAGCTACAATCCTGAGCTGTTGTTAATCGGCCATCTTGGATCTCTCTCTCTCGCCCTTTGCTCTATTGAGTGTCCACCATCATCCTCATCACCTAGGTTAGAATGCCCATGCCCAGAGTGGGCCCTTCCCTCTCCAAGCTCAACCCCCCACAACTGCCCATCCCCACCCCTACTCTTACTTCCCTGCCCCTAGCCTCCTCAGGCTCTCCTACTTCTCAGCCCCCGTACTCAAGCCCCAAAAACACCTTCAGGAATCACAGCACCACTGCCACCACCACCTCCCCTCACCCTCACCAACTCACACCTTCCAACGCCTTCCTTCTCTCCACCTAAGAGAGCCCAGATGTCTTGCGTTCAAGCCCCTTCATTTAACCAGCTACCTTTCCCCTGGGGCAAATATTGCTTGAGCCTCCTGTAGCCCACCTCCAAGGGTGCACCCTCTTCCCAGAATGAATTCACCACCATCAGTATTGCTTCCTGATTAGAGCTCCTCTCTTTCAGGACAGGGTTCATATCTCATTTGTCTTTGACTCTTGGGTTCAAATCCTGCCTCCACCACTAGCTGTGACCTCAGGTAGTTTACCTTGTCTCTCTGTGCCTTGGTTTCCTCAGTGGTAAAATGGAGATAATACTAATTCCATATTTGTGTTTTGAGACTTAAATGATATTATACCAGTAAGGCACTAGCTCAGTATCTGGCACATAGTAAACAAATATTAACTATTACAAGTTTTTTAATGATTTGCCAATATTTGGCATCATCAGTACAGGAGCTGAGGAAGCCCGAGAGAAAGGACCCATTATAATCCATTGGGTTGGAATTATGTCACCCGTAGTGACCATATCCTATAATAACATTTATGTCATGGATAAAGAAAGTACTCTCAGATTTAGA
This sequence comes from Cacajao melanocephalus, assembly GCA_963573385.1. NCBI lineage: Eukaryota > Metazoa > Chordata > Mammalia > Primates > Pitheciidae > Cacajao > Cacajao melanocephalus. The sequence continues at coordinate 986 of CAUYLG010076325.1, forward strand.
TGTGGTTATTTGGATCACGGAGTCTCTACTACGCACAGTGTGATATGCAAATCATTCCTGTTCTTAAGAAACTTACCTTTTCTAAGAACAACAGGGAAAATATGAAATGGCAAAGAATCGTTTGAAAGAATGTGCATAAAAGAATGACGTGAAGACATGGGAACTGGACACACACCAGCAAATGCTTACTGTGTGCACGACCTATGCTGTACCTAATAGAGATGTCAAGACAAAGTAGCAACTCTGTGCTACAGAGTTTGTAGGCACTTGATAAATACTTACTATTTGATGAGTGTATGTAAAGGGCCAGCTGCAAGTTTCCTGAACGAGGTGGTTTTAAGGCAACAGGTTATATTAGGTTGGTGCAAAAGTACTTGCAGTTTTTGCGTTGAAAGTACTGACAAAAACCGCAATTACTTTTGCACCAATCTATACCTCAGCAGTTTCCCAATTTGCCTAATGATAAGGGTCACTTACTGAATCTGTGTTTCCAGGGCCCCACTCCAGTCCCTCTGAATCAGAATCTCTGAAGGAGGCACCTATAAATGTGTATATACAATTCACCTATTCCCCCCATCTGCCCTCCTCACCCCCCATCCCCTCGCACGCGCAGCCCTCAGGTGATTCTTGTCATCCCAGAAGTCTGGGAAATGTTGATGGCAAAGATAAAGACCAGCACTGGCCTTAGCCAAACCTTGGCTCCGTCCTGAGGAGTTTTCCTCTATGGATATGGCATTGCTGCTTTCCAGAAGTTCACATGTGTCCTGTTTGTGACTCACCCTAGGAAAAGAGATCTGCTATGGACAACTCGGCTGCTTTTCTGATGAAAAACCATGGGCGGGAATTTTTCAGCGGCCTGTAAAGTTACTTCCCTGGTCCCCCAAGGACATTGATACCCGCTTTCTTCTGTACACCAATGAAAATCCAAACAATTTCCAAGTAAGATCGGGCATGTAAGCGTTGCATGGTGGGTATATTTGGGCCCCCACAGTGGAGTCTTTGCATGGCTACCTAGGGCATAAATCACTGCCTTGGAATTTTCCAGAAATTTCAAGGCATAGAATCCAAGGCTTAGCTCTCAGGATCATAAACACCTGAGTATCTGATGAAATCTATCGATGCCTAACCCAGAAACTTACAAATTCACACACAGTGTCACAGAGAACTTCAGGGGCTACCCCAGCATAAATGCCTTGTTCCCTGGGAGGAAGGGACTATGAGCAGCATTTATGGAGAGGCCCAGGCCTGATGTAGCCCCTGGAAAGTCTGTCTCTTTTCTACACATGAGAGTGGAGAGAGAGAAGCCTCTCAGGGGCATTGGGAGTGGGGGCGCATGTAAATCCTTCCTGAAGAACTAGAAGTCAGGTAGGGGAGAGGGGACATATATAGCCACAATAGGGAAAAGATGAGGTCCTCTGGAGCAACCTCCAGTTTGCAGCAGGTCTGCCTGGTGGAAGCAGAACAGACTTGCTCCAGGGTATCAGAAGTGACCAGGAGACAGTTTCAAGGAAGACATTGCTGAGAATCCAGGCAGCTCACAGCTCTGGTCCCTGGCACAGTTTAGGGAATCAGGCGTCTTGTCTCTAGGTTTCTGAGTTCACCCACTGTGGAGATTCCATGTGACGGCCCAACCTATTTAGTGCCTCCAGCCCTGAGTTGGCTTGGACATGGTTACTGTGCCGTTTTTATTTTGTGATCCTTCTTTTGGCATCTCATCTGTAGAGGTTGGTGAAAAGGGGCCTGAGCAGCCTGTGGCCATGTAGGAGTGCGTTCCAAAGTCTCACAGCTCCACTGAGCTGAATCTGCCCGCACGCCTAAGCTTCTGGTCCAGGGGTTCCTCACCTTTTCTGTACCAAGAACCTCTTTGGTCACCTGGGGGTAAGCCTACAGGCCCCTTCTAGGTCAGTGTTTTTAAATGCAAAAATAAAACATGCTGGATTACAAAAGAAACTATATTGAAAAGTAATTATCAAAACATTTAAATACATAAGTATGTGATATAGTCATATATGTGCTGTTTTATATCTCACTAAATAACAACATCTAGGGGTTGGCCTGATAACTACCATAATTTAAAAATAGTAATGAGTATAAATGATATTTTGAGATATCTGCACTAATTATACTATGACCTGAAAATATCTGTGACTTCTACTGGGGATAGAGTCACGGGTGTTGCCGATACCACTGTGGTTTATTGTCTAATTTCATGATTAACTGAAATACTAGATATGGATTAAGGGTTAATTAAAATAGAAAGTTTGTGAACTTTGACTTTCTGAATTCTATCCACAACCCCAGTTCAGGAGCTCCTTCAAATCTGACCCAACTTCGTGGGACCTGACGCTGGGTTATCAGTTCTGAAACTGGCTCTAATAGGCTTGTGGCTTGGAAAGACCAACATTCAAATTAATATTTTTAAATTGAAACAGCTAATCACTGGCACAGAACCAGACACCATTGAGGCTTCAGACTTCCAACTGGACCGCAAGACACGCTTCATCATCCATGGCTTCATAGACAAGGGGGAGCAGAGCTGGCTGTCAGACATGTGCAAGGTGGGACCCCACCGCTTGGCCACTCCCTGGTGAGATCAGCACCGGATACACAGATTCAAACCCTGCACCCCCAGTTTCCCTGAGACTGGGAAAGGAAACACTCCAGAGAGAGATTGGTCCTTCTTAAAACCGCCGAGGAAAGCTCAGTTCCTAAGGGCATCCATTGCCAAGCTCTCCCTACCTACCAGTTTCTAGCCAAAAATCTCTTCTGGGGCAGAAGATACGCAGAGTTCAGTCAAAAAATCTCTGAGGTGGAGACGGCAGCAAACTACTGGGCATTTATCTCCGAAGACTTATGTAAAACCCCTTTGTGATGTTAAAAAAACACTTAAATTTTACCCTCTAAAGCACTGCTATCCGATAGAATGTTGTGCACTGATGATGTTCTGTATCTTCACTGTCCCAATCAGAAGCCACTGGCCACGTATGTTATTCAGCACTTGAAATGTAGCTGGTGCAACTGAAGAGCTGAATTTGACATGTTGTTGAGTAGTAGTCTGCTCACACGTGATTTAGTAAGTGGTCTTTTTGACCTGGCTGTGTTCCTAACGCTGTGTGAGACCTTAGACCCGTCACTCACCCATTCCATGATCCAGTTTCCATGTCTGTTAAGTGGGCGTTAGCATGCCCAGTCCATAGCATTGCGGTAAGGATGACATTATAGCAGGTGCAGAAATATCAAAGTTCTGACATGGGCTAGGCGTTTGATGGATGTGAATGCCTATCTCTGGGGTGTGTAATTGGGGGCTGTTTATAAATTGATTTCTCTCCCTTGTTTGTCTTCCCCAGAAAATGTTTAAAGTGGAGAAGGTGAACTGCATCTGTGTGGACTGGAGGGGCGGGTCCCGGACCATGTACACCCAAGCCGTGCAAAACATTCGGGTCGTGGGTGTGGAGATAGCTCTCTTAATACAAGTCCTGTCGGTAAAACCCTGCCTGGGCCCTGTCCTGTGGGTAGCGGGCAGAGAGAGGGGCGGCAGAGAGGCAGCCTGGGGACCCCTGGGCATGGGTAGGGGCCAGCAGCCAGCAGCCCAGGTTGTCATCAAAAAGGGCCCTTCCCAAGATGAAGCTCTGCAACCTTCCTCCTTAGCTGCTGTCCTGAAGACACTTTGCCCTATCACTGTCTAGCTGTGGGGCCTGAGGCAAACTAAGCCTCAGTTTCCCCTTTTGAAATAGGTCTTCCTTGAAGGCTGTTCTGCAAGGGTCAGAGAGCAGGCTGGGCTGCCCAGCAGCTCCCAGTGCAGAAGATGAGTTTTCATCCTCCGCCAACCCACAGGGAAGGGCCTGGACCTTTCTGTGGGATCTATCCAGGGGGACCCCAGAGCCAGGGCCCACTACCCGTGCTCGCGCAGATAGCCCATACCCCTAGCAGGGACAAGGGAAGTAAGCTGGGGGTGGGGCGGAGGGGGGCTGTAGGCCGCGTGTCTCGCCCGCCCAGGCGACCTGCAGTTGGCGTGGTGGCCGCTGGTCAGCACTGTTGCCCCGCGCACGAGCTGGCCCGCAGGACTCGCAGTCTCTGGATCTGGGGCCCGGTCGCCCTACCCCAGGCGGTGTGCTCGAGCGGAGGGTAGAGTTTCGAGCCTGGGTCCTGCCCACATCCCTGGCAGCACCCGGCGCCCCGCTCCCCAACCAGCGAGTCCCCATGCGGTGCTGTGGGATCTGATGCGCCCTCCCTCCGCAGACGCAGCTGGGGTATAGCCCGGAGGACGTGCATCTCATCGGCCACAGTCTGGGCGCGCACGCGGCCGCGGAGGCGGGCAGGAGGCTGGAGGGCCGCGTGGGCAGGATCACAGGTAGGGGTCGCGGGGGCAGGGCCGGAATCCCAGGTCCCAGGGTGCGCACCGCAGAAGCCTCGGCCAGCGCCCTTCCTGTGGCAAAGAGCTCCCCTGCTGATCCTCCCGGGGAGCCGATTTTTTTGTGATGACTGGCCTTAAATTTAAAAATAATTTTCCATAATGTATATTAGAAAATAGATGATTTAAAACAAAAATGCATTTTTTAAAAAAGCAAAGGCTGGGCCAGTGGCCTACCCCTGTAATCCCAGCACTTTCGAAGGCTGAGGCGGGAGAATTGCTTGAGGCCAGGAGTTCAAAACCAGTTTGGCAACATTGTGAAACCTTGTCTCTGCACAAAAATTTTTACAGTTAGCCAGCCGTGATGGCTCTCGCCTGCAGTCCCAGCTACTTGAGAGGCTGAGGTGGGAGGATTGCTTGAGCTTAGGTGTTCCGGGCTGCAGGGAGCTGTGATAACCCCACTGCACTCCAGCCTGGGTAACAGAGGGAGACTGTATCTCAGAAAAGAAAAAAAAGAGAAAGAAAGGAGGAAAGAAAGGAAGGGGGAAAGAAAGGAGGAAAGGGAGGGAGGCAGGGGAAGAGAGAAACAGAAAGGAAGGAAGGAAGGAAGGAAGGAAGGGAAAGGAAAGGAAAAGATTTAACTTGTACATTAAATCCATGCCTTAAGGGTTATTATTTTCAGAGTATGGCAAAGTAAAACCAAAAAAAATGTGAGAAAGGAAGAAAGAAAGAAGGAAGGAAGGAGGGAGGAAGGGAAAGAAGGAAGGAAGGAAGGAAGAAAGGAAGAAAGAAAGAAAGAAAGAAAGAGAGATTGATTTAACTAGCACATCAAATCCATAACTTAAGTTCTTATTTTCAGAGTATGACAAAGTAAAAGAAAAAAAGTGAGATGGTTTTAAAACTTCATCAGTTCCACATAATTGTTTGACTGTCTTTATTGTGCCAGGCAAAGACAGAAAATATGAATGGTATACTGAGACCTGCCATATAGAAGGTGCTCAGTAAATACTGAATGAACGAAGCACTAGACGGAATGAATTCATACAAGAGAAAGACACAAATAACTATTTATTTTGTGCAGCCAAATCACTTTGTAACTTCACCAAACAGTTCACATCAACATTTAATGAGCATCCCTTTGCCCAAGACACTGGGTGAAGGATGAGGGGGTGTTGGTTTGTGTTTATGTAGAATTTTGCAGTTTGCAAAGCCCTTCTCTTACATCTTTTCATGAGAGTTTCACAACAACCCTGTAAGGTAGGTAGTTGTCATTATTCCTGCTTTCTCGATAAGGACACAGAAGTTCAGAGAGCACAGACATTTGACCTGGAGCAGAACTAGGGCAAGAATACAGACCACTGTGTGCCCCCTCCTCCCACGCTCTCTTTTTGAAGATGACCTGGGTACAGCCCCTGCCACAGGAAATCCATAGTCTAGTCCAGGAGGCAGACAACTAAGTAGGCAAATAAAAATCAAAGCAGCTTGCAAAATAATTCAATCTGGATGGAATGGGCTGAGAAAGAAGAGGAATTAGATTTTCCATTTCACCATGAGGAGGTGGTATGTGATCTGGGTTTGGAGGAGAAAGATTTAGATAAAGGAAGAATGTGGGGAAGGGTGCAGCAGGCTGGGGAATGGCATGGGCCACAAAGGAGTAGATGTGTGCAGGGCTCAGGGACTGGGGTGGAGCTGGGTAAGGCCTGGGGCTTGCAGTCTCTGAGAGCAGTGGCTGAATGGTAACATGTGAGGACAAAAGGTAAAGGGAAAGGAGAGGTATACGGAGGCTACCTGGATCCTCCATGGAGCCAGGCACTGGGGATTTCTGAATGTTCATCCACAGGCTATGACCCCATTCCCAGCCTTCTGTCCCAGACTCTCTCTCCCAGGCAGACCAAGAGCTGCAGATCCAATCCCCAGAACCATAGCTGCTGGGGTAGGAGGAATACACATGCTCAGTCTACCAGTACTGGGTTTAAATCCTGGTTCTTAGAGTCCAGCCTGCCTGCCTTCTCCCTTTCAGGGCTGGATCCAGCAGAGCCGTGCTTCCAGGGTACGCCTGAGGAGGTTCGGTTGGACCCATCCGACGCTATGTTTGTGGATGTGATTCACACAGATTCTGCTCCCATAGTCCCTTCCCTAGGTGAGCTCCTTAATCTCATCTCCTGCTGACCTGTGCTACAGCTAATAACATTGGGTCCAGATACCCTCTCACACACACCTACACATGCAGCAGGGGAGGCTATTCAAAATAGCTACAGCAATGGTGTGGGCACCAACCAGTCAAAATGGGTACCAGTCCCAAATAAATAGCCAGTACAATGCCAGTGGAATCCGCCTGCCGCCCTAGGTTAAACAAAAACCCTTCTGTAGTCTATGAAAGGTTGTCAATCACTCTTCAAATTATGCATCCTTCCCCAGTGTACCAGTAACTAATGTGGCAGATGCATTTATTCTTGAAACTTGTCCTGTACTTGCAAATACAAAGTTAGTTCTTGAATATTTTTCTTACTTCTTCAGTCAAAGCTTTGCTTACACTTTGTTTTGTTGGAAACTAAACGTATCCCTTTATTTAATTCTTCAAAAATCAGTGTTCTTTTTTCAGTATTTTCTTACATAGCCACTTATGAAACCTGCCAATAAAGGGTGTGTTTTTGATGATGATGATGATATCACTCACTTAGTATTTACCATGTGCTACACTGAATATTTTGCATACATTAGCTCATCAATTCTGTAACATTCCGAAAAGTGGGCTTTATTATCACCATTTCATGGCTGAGGAACTGAGGCTCAATGAGGTTAAATAATTGCCCCAGATCACAAAATCTGTAAGTAAAACTAGGATTTTATCACAGGTTCATGCGCCTTGAAAGCCAAAGCTCCCAGCCATATGCTATGGCTCACAATATAACATTATGTGGTCTCCACATAACAATATAATGTAGACATCAAAATTTAAAAGTGAGTAAAGTAATACAAATTACATCAGGTCTTGATATGTCTACTGGTACATAATGGTACCAGGGCATATCAATATGGTCCAGGACTCTCCAAGACACACAGATGTCTCACACATACATTCCCAGAGCCCAGCCTCTCCCTCATCTCACTTCCTCTGCCCTCTCCTCCCTCCTTATCTTGCCAAGCACCCATCTCTGAGAACTTTCTGCAGAGCTAGAGGCAGTGATAGCTCTGATGAAGGGATGAAGAGAGAATTTGCCAAAAGGGCTCTTTTTGTGGCTATAACCTAACTTTGGGACCACTCACCACCGTGCTCATCTCTGCTTCAAATGTTTTAGGTTTTGGAATGAGCCAAAAGGTGGGCCATCTGGATTTCTTTCCAAATGGAGGAAAGCAAATGCCTGGATGTAAGAAAAATATGCTTTCAACAATTGTCGATATCAATGGAATATGGGAAGGTATGTAAATTAAAGAAGTAAGACAGCAATTGCCCTGTTTGGGGAGAAAGCAGAATGCATGGTCTGGCCTTCTTAACACTGACATTTGCCACCATTTAAGGAGTGTTGTGAAAATGTGCCACACATTTTCACAACAATACTGAGATGGCTACTCTGATTATCCCCAGTTTGCAGTTGCAAAAACGGGATCAGAAAAAATACATAACTCAATAGGGCATGGTGGCTTATGCCTATAATCCCAGTACTTTGGGAAGCTGAGACGTGGGAATCACTTGAGATCTAGAGTTCAAGACCAGCCTGGCCAACATAGTGAAACCCCATCTCTACTAAAAATACAAAAATTAGGTGAATGTGATGGCATGCACCTGTAGTCCCAGCTACTCAGGAGAAATGAGAGTCACTTGAACCCAGGAGGTGAAGGTTGCGGTGGGGTGAGATGGCACCACTGCACCAGCCTGGGGTGATGGCGTGAGACCCTACCTAAAAAAAAAAAGTTACATAGCTCATCAACACCACTCTATATCTAAGCCCAATTTCTGACTATAAAGCCCTGATCTCATGCCCCAGCCTGCGTGTCTCCCTGTTGTTGGGATCCTGGGACAGTGCTTGGGCTGGCATGTTGGCTCTGTCTGTGACCACCCATCCTACCTGCAGCATCTGCTCCTTGAAGAACTGCAGGACATAGGCCAAGATTTGAAGGCTTTGACTTGCTTGCTGGTTGCTGTTGTTAGGTGCTAAGAATGGAAGGGACTACGCTGGTAAGAAGGCAAAGGAGGGATGTGCTCTGTGCGTTTGGGGTGCATGTGTAGGAGGAGGAGGCCTGGAAGTCTGGGAGACCCATGGTGGCTGCTGGGCAGCTCTGCACATTCCTGTTCATCTGAGAGAACAGGGCCCACGCCCTACCATTAGGCAACCTCATAGCCCCATCTGATTTGCTGTCCCTTGCTCTGGCCTTTTTTGATTCCTGTTGCCCCTCCCCTGACACCAGGCTTCACTCTCTTCCCTGAAAAGGGAAGTTTGGGGACTGTGATCATTTTAGTCTTTATTTCCTGAGCTGGGAGTTCCCCAAGGCCAAGGACTATGTTTTGCGCATTTCAGATACTCCAGTATCCTGCTCAGGGCCTCTCCCAAAGCAGGCACTAAATTTACTCTTAAATTGAGTTGAGTGGCCTTGTGTGGCATTTTAATATTCCACATGCTTCATGTCAAAGAGCAGAGTCGATAACACAACCGCCAGCATCCACCGACAAATAAATGGAGCTTTTGCCCTCTCAGGTAACTCCTGGGAAGATGTGGCTGTTCCAGGCTCCCTGAAAGCACACCAGCGTCACAATAATAGCTGCCCCCTCCCACAAATGATGAGCAGGGCACACATAATGGGAAGGAGCCCAGGTTTAATTAGAGAGGCAATTTCGAGTGAACAAGCCCATGAGCACTGGTGTGTGCTCCTATTGTGTCGAGCTCCGAGTCACCCAGGTGCTGGGCTCTGGGGAATAATTAAATCCACTTTCTGCTCCATTATGGGGTCCCTGGGCAGCAATTTTGGATGAAAGAAACAATTAAGTTTGAAACAGGTTCTGTTGTTGGGTGATGAGTGCCGGCGTGGGCACAGGGAACCTGGCTTCAGCTGGAAATCGCTGGGCTGAGAGCTGGGAGCCGTGCAGAGCGAAGCCACCCTGGGCACAAAGGGAAGTGTTCCTTTCTCAGTGGGTGGCGATAAAGCCCCCCAGACACCCGGGAGTGATCCCCAGGTGTGTCCAGGGTCACTGTGAATTTCTCCATGGGAAGTTTTCTATGAAGGAGCCAGAGAAATGAAAAAACACTTTTCCAGACTCTTTTGAAAGAAACGGATGATAAATAAAATGCAGTGAGAGTGGCCGGAGGCCATGGCCACCTTGCCGTCACTGCTTTTGCCTCGTGCCCCGCATGGCAAAGAAGAAGAATCAAAAAGCCTGGCTTGTGGGGAAGGCCTGTGGGTGTGTCTGGAGTTCTCACTAGGGATGTGCTGCCTTCACTCACGCATGGGAAGTTTTTCAGGTACAAGTGGAGATGCTGGCTTCTCATGAAAAATCAGAGGACCAGGCGATTCGGGACTTTGAACATGTAACACCTGGCTAGACTGTGTAGCATTATAGGGTCCCTTTTACAGCTATTGCTATCGTCTCATAGTCTCTCTCTCTCTCTCTCTCCATATGTGTGTGTGTGTGTGTGTGTATATGCACACACTATATGTATATTATAGAGTGTATATGTGTATTATACTATAGAGTATATATATATAGCAAAGGGCAGTGGGATAGGAGTTGGTTTTATAGGTTTGGGGTGAGCAGTGGAAAGTTACAGAGTAAGATAAGTTACAGTGGTGGGGGTAGGGGTAAGGAGTATACATTACCATAAGTTCAGCTACAATGGTGGGTGGGGTAAGGCATAAGAGTAGTTAAGATGGCAGGGTAGGGTGAGCCATCTTAACCAGGGGAAGCTCTGCTGGGCTTTCAGGGATAATGGGGAATGGAGGTGGTGGGTGAGGGGTGATCAGCCGAGGCAGTCAGGACTTCAGACTTTCTGGGTCCAGGCTTGCACATGGAGGCCTGACAATCAGGACGTGTCACTCCTCCACAGTCACCTACCCCTGAGCAGGTCCTCCTCAGCAAATGCCCCAAGGTGTTCAGGAGCAGACACCCATCAGTGAAATGTGCAGGTGATTCCTCCTTAGTCAGAATGAATTGTTCACACTTAAAAGTGAAAGACCTCCTTTGAGCTTCTGGAGCCTTCGCTTTTTCAGGAACTCGTGACTTTGCAGCTTGCAATCACCTACGAAGCTACAAGTATTACTCAAGCAGCATCCTCAACCCTGACGGCTTCCTGGGCTATCCCTGTGCCTCCTACAATGAGTTTCAGGAGGTAGGTTACCCCAGGAGCCTGAAGAAGATGTTGGTGGCCCTGGTTTTGGTGTTTTTGGGTTCCTGTGCCTTAGAACAGAACAAAGAGATATAACTCTGCAACCAATGCACCAAGGTAATGGAAATTCTGCACCTCACAAAGCCATCTTCCCTCGGGGAACAGGGTGGGCTGGAGTGGAAAGGCACAGACCTGACTGTGCTGGGCCCTTATTAGGGTCCCCAGCTGCTCATTTAGAAAAATTTCTAATATACAAAGAAGGTGAAAGAAGAACGATGATGTATACTGTACATCTATCACCTAGATGCACCAGTTGCTAACATTTTATATGTGTGTATGTATATATACTTCTTCTAAATTGTGGGAAAGTGAAGATATTATGACATGTTACTTATAAAAACTTTAGCTTTCATCTCTTAAAAATAAGATCCTTCTCCTATAGAATAACATTCAAGAAATTTATCTTTGATACACTAATCTATGTAATACATAGTACCTATTCCAACTTCTCCAGTTATCCAAATAATGCCCTCTAGAGCTGTGTCTGCTTGCCTGCATTCTTTCTTTCCTTCTCTTCTTTTTTTTCTCATTGCAATTATTTCATTGTATCTTTAGTCTCCTTTAATCAAGAACAGCTTCCCGTTTTTTCTTGGTCTTTGAGGATCTTGCCAGTTATGAGGATTTCAGATCAGCTATTTGGTAGAATATCACACTCTCTGAAATTGTTTGATTTTTTAGGGGTTGCTTCAATGGGTAATAGCAGGTCCTTCTCAGTGCATTACAACGGAAGACACTCATTTAACGTTCATTCATTATTCGATGACATAAATTCATTCATTATTTGATGACTTCAATTTGAATTACTTGGTTAAGATAGTCTCTGCCAGATTGCTGTATTACAAAATTACTCTTTCCCCTACGTCATCTACATATTAGATGATACTGTTCCCCAACAGTAAGCCCAGGGAAAGGTTTGAGTTTCTGTAGGTGATCTTTTCCTAAATCATTTATTGCATTGTGTGTGAGAAATGGATATTTTAAAATATTTTTTCTCAAAGACAAAAATAAAAATATGTTTAAACTCACTGTCCTTTCAAAACTAATGTCGACCTTGATATTCTTGGGTTGAACTGAGATCAAAAGGACATAGTATTTGATCTCCAGGGTCTATGAGTATTCAGTGAGAAGCCTTCACTGTGCTAGTTCTTGTTGGGTCATGGATAGCAACATGGCCTCCAGTACTTGTCTTATTCTTTCCAAATCACAAAAGAGCTCTTCATGCCATGCATTTTGGATGTGGCATGAGGTCAAAGATCAGATGACAATGACACTGTGGCATAAAGGGATCAAATCCCTGATTTGAAGAGTGTAAACTACCTCTTCTAGGCCTAATTAAAGAACTATCATTTGAGAAGCAACAAATAAGGATCAACGAGTCTGGAATAATAATTCACATTAAAGTGAAATGGTTCTGGATCTTCTTTTCCTCACTTCTTTTGAAATAACGTGTTATCTGTCCCATTTACTTCTCCCTACATATATTGTATTGCATTCCCTGTTTATATTTTCATTTGACTGCTTCCTGGATGCTTATTTTCCCAACTATACTCCAAGTTTTCAAGGCACTTATTTGGATACTCTGCAGAGCCTAGCACAGTTCTATGCACAATTCCAATGATGGAAGCATGGATGCATGGGTGCATGGACAGATAGGTGCAGAAACACATGAGTCAGTGGATAGGTAGGGGAATAGATGGACTCATGGATGCATGGATGCATGGGTAGATAGATGCAGGAATGCATGTATCAGTAGTTACATAAGAGAATGGATGGATGGATAGATGAAAGGATGGATAGGGGATGGATGGGTAGATGGATGGTTGCACAGGTAAATGAAAGGTGGATAGTTGGGTACGTGATGGGTAGATAGACATATAAGAAGGAAGATGACTTGATTGATTGAGTGTGTCAAAGACCTACCATTAACAGACAAATTATGTTTTTTCCCCCACTAGAATAGCTGTTTCCCTTGTCCAGCTGAAGGATGTCCCAAAATGGGGCATTATGCTGACCAATTTAAGGGGAAAACCAGTGCTGTGGAACAAACCTTTTTCCTGAACACAGGAGAGAGTGGTAACTTTACTAGTAAGTTTCCATTTTACTCACTTCAAATTCTTGCAAATAATTTTAAAAAGTGTACCAACCTTATTAGTCAGTACCTTTGGTAGCAATGCATAGAAACTCAACTACAACCAGCTTAAGGTGTAATGAAAGGACAGTAGAATGGAATTTGTGTTGGTTCTCACCCCTTTAACCAATACTCTTGACCAGCAAAGGAAAGTACCAGGATGGGTCACATGTCCATCCCCCAATCCCCCCACCCACTATTGCAAGAAGGATGCATCTATTAACAGAAGAGGGCAATGTGAAAGTCGCTGTAAGTTAAGAAGTCACTTCAGTCATGCCTATTATGTTAGTCCCCCTACACACACACACGCACACACACACACACACACACACACACACACACTTTGTGGTAATGACATTTTTCCCTGCTTCTTATTTAAAAAGTACAAGATAGTAAAATCATCAAGACTCATTTATTATGAATAATACATAATAGCTAGAAAGAAGAGCAGTTATTTTCTAAGGCAGTTTCAAATTTAAAAATCTATATTAGCACTTTACAAAACACTTTTCACATACAGTATTTCCCATAATCCTCAACATATTTATCATAAAAGATAACAGTTTGGCAGTAACTATAAAATCTTACATGCACATTCCTTTAACCCTGTAACTTCACTTCTTATAATGTACCATAGAGAAATATTTGCATGTGTGCGTAAGATGATATGTTCAAGGATGCTCGTTTTAATAGCAAATGATTGAGGGGAAAACTTAAATGTTCACCAGTTGGTAAATGACTAAATACTATAGATCAAATACTACATGTAACCATTAAAAAGAAAGTTATAGCTCTACATACTGAAGAGAGAAAGCCTCTAAGGTATATTAAGTGAAAAGGCAAGTGACAAAACAACGTGCAATACACCTAGTGTCTTCATTGGTTCAGGCTGCTGTAACACAGTACCATAGACTGGGTGGCTTATAAATAGTAGGAATGTATTTCTCACAGTTCTGGAGGATGGAAATTCGAGACTAGGGTGCCAGCATGATCAGGTCCTGGTGCACACTGCTGTCTTCTTGTTGTGTCCTCCCATGTGGTGGAAAGAGGGCAAGAGGGCTCTCTGGGTTCTCTTTTATGAGGGTCTGATCCCATTCATGAGGATTCTTACCCACATGAATTCAGTCCATTGTACCATGTATCCGTCAAAATACACATGTGCAGTATCAGATCCCCTTCATTCATCCAAGAGCACATACCTTGCTGTGTTGATAAGGGACTATGTGAACTACAACATTTACTGACCCCTGAGTCTCTCACTCCCACCTAGAACCTTAATTCCTGGGCCCTAGGGATTCAATTAAGTCACAGTCCTCTTACCCCTCACCCAGGGAGGCTTCAGAGCTTGGAACAATAATGTTTTTGTGGATCATTTCTTCAATAAGATGATTTCATTAAATGGATTGTATTTCTTTGGACAGGTTGGAGATATAAGGTATCTGTCACACTGTCTGGAAAAAAGAAAGTGAATGGGTACATCAGGATTGCTTTGTATGGAAGTAATGGAAACTCAAAACAATATGAGATTTTCAAGTAAGTTCAATAGTAATGTGAAATGATTATACTTTCCATATTAGATTATTCAAAATTGATTGAGTATAAAGTGCTTTATAAATCTAGCATCTATTATACAGAACTATTGAATCCTAGAATGTCAGAGCCAGAAGAAAGTCTCAGTGTCTAGTTCAATTGCCCCATTTTACATATGAGAAGACTGAGGCCCAGATAGAGGGAACTCACCATTTAAAATGAGTCATGTGCTAACTCCTTTTGGAATGTCAGTCACCTGACTAGATTGCTTTTCTTTTTTTGTTATTTTATTTTATTTTAGATTCAGGGGGTACATGTGCAGATTCATTACATGGGTATATTCTGTAATGGTGAGGTTTGGGCTTCTAGTGAACCTATTACTCAAATAGTGAACATTGGACCCAATGGATAAATTTTTAACCCTTATCCCCATCCCAAAGTTCCCAGTGTCTTTCTTTCCAGCTTTATGTCCATGTGTACCCACTGTTTATAAATGAATACATGAAGTATTTGATTTTCTGTTTCTCAGTTATTTTGCTGAGGACAATGGCCTTCAGCTTCATCCATATAGCTACAAAGGACATGATTTCATTCACGTATGAAATACATGAGTGTATGCCACATTTTATTTATCCAGTCAACCACTGATGGAAACTTAGGTTGACTCCATGACTTTGCTATTGGGAATATCGCTGTGATAAACATACAAGTGCAGGTATTTTTCTGATAAACTATTCCTTTTCCTTTGGGTAGATACCCTGTAGTGCAATTGCTAGGTCAAAATGAAGTTCTATTTTTCTATCAAGTTCTTTGTGAAATCTTCATACTGTTTTCCATAGGGGTTGAACTAATTGACGTCCCTACCAACAGTGTATAAGCATTCCCTTTTCTCTATACCCTTGCCAACATCTGTCATCTGTTGTTTTTTTTTTTTTTTTTGACTTTTTAATAATAGTAATTCTGGCTGGTATGAGATGGTATCTCATTGTGGTTTTAATTTGTATTTCTCTGGTGATTAGTGATGTTGAGAATTTTTTTATATGTTTGCTTGATGCTTGTATATCTTTTGAGAAGTTCTTTGCCTACTTTTTAATGGGGTTAATAGGTTTTTTCTTGTTGATTTAAATTTCTTATAGATTCTGGATATTTGGCTTTTGTCAGATGTATAGTTTGTAATATTTTCTCCCATTCTGTAGGTTGTCTGTATACTCAGTTGATTGCTTCTTTTAGTGTGCAGAAGCTCTTTAGTTTAATTCAGTCTCATTTGTCTATTCTTGTTTTTGCTGCATTTGCTTTAAGGTCTTAGTCACAACTTTTTTTTTTTTTCCTGAGATGGAGTTTCACTCTTGTCCAGGCTGGAGTGCAATGGTGTGATCTCAGCTCACTGCAACCTCCGCCTCCCAGGTTCAAGCAATTCTCCTACCTCAGCCTCCCAAGTAGCTGGGATTATAGGCACCCACTGCCATGCCTGGCTATTTTTTTTGTATTTTTAGTAGAGATGGGATTTCACCATGTTGTCCAGGCTGGTCTCAAACTCCTCTCCTCAGGTGATCCACCTGCCTCCCCTAGGCCAATGTACAATAGAGTTTTTTGCTATGTTTTCTTCTAGAACTTGCATAGTTTCAGGTCTCACATTTAAGTCTAATTCATCTTGAGTTAATTTTTGTATATGGTGAATAATAGGGGTCCAGTTTTATTCTTCTGCCTATGCCTATCCAGTTATCCTAGCTCCATTTATTGAATAGGTTTATTCAATAACCCTTTCCTCATTGTTTATTCTTGTTGACTTTGTCAAAGATCAGTTAGCTGTGTATATGTGACTTTATTTCTGAATTCTCTATCCTGTTCCAATGATATATGTGTCTATTTTTGTACCAGTACCATGCTGTTTTGGTTACTGTAGCCTTGTAGTATAGTTTGAAGTCAGATAATGTTATACTGCTGGCTTTGTTCTTTTTGCTTAAAATTGCTTTGGTTATTGGGGCTCTTTCTTGGTTATATATGAATTTTAGAATTGTTTCTTCTAATTCTGTAAAAAAATGACATTGTTAATCTGATAGGAATTGTGTTCAGTCTATAGATCATTTTAATGATATTGATTCTTCCTATCCATAAGCATGGGATGTTTTTCCACTAGTTTGTGTCATCTACAATTTCTTTCATCAGTGTTTTATTGTTCTCCATATAGAGGTTATTTGCCTCCTTGGCTAAATATATTCCTAGGTATTTTGTGTGTGTGTGACCGTTGTATATGAGATTGAGTTCATGATTTGATTCTCAGCTTGGGCATTTTTGGTGTATAGAAATGCAACTGATTTTTGTGTATTAATTTGTATTCTGAAACTTTACTAAAGTGATTTATCAGGTCTAGGAGTCTTTTAGGGGAATTGTTAGGATTTTCTAGGTGTAAAATCATGTCATCAGCAAACAGAGATATTTAGACTTCCTCTTTTCCAATTGGATGCCTTTTATTTCTTTCTCTTGCCTGATTGTTCTGGCTAGGACTTACAGTACTGTGTTGAATAGGAGTAATGAGCATGGACATCCTTGTCTTTTCCCAGTTCTTAGGGTGAATGCTTTTAATTTTTCTCCATTAGATATAGTGTTAGCTGTGGGATTGTCATATATAGCTTTTATTATTTTGAGGCATGTTTCTTTGATCTCTAGTTTGTTGAGGGCTTTTAATCATGAAGGGACATTAGATTTTATTGAAAGCTTTTTCTGCATATATCAAGATGATTATACGTTTTTTGCTTTTGATTCTGTTTACATTTTGAATCTCATTTGTTGATTTGCATACATAGAACCATTCTTGGATTCCTGGAATAAAACCCACTTGATTGTGATTAATTATCTTTTCAATGTGCTGTTGAATTTGGTTTGCTAGCATTTTGTTGGGGATTTTTGCATCTGTGTCCATCAGGGATATTAACCTATAGTTTTCGTTCTGACTTGGGTTTTGTAAATATCAAATTCTCTTCAGGCAAGGCACATCTGTATGGCATGTACCCAAGACACACTCCATCCTCACATACATAGGTACATACATGAAGCCCGTGGCCAGCTCATCTATGCTATGTGACCTCAGCACCTGGCTTTTGCTGGACATATGAGGTGATTGGTAAATATGTGTTAGATGAATGCATAACTTGTGGAAAAAAGTTAGGTTCTGTTTTTGCACTAACTTTTACATAAAAATTTTCATGTTAAATTTAATGTCCTTGAGAAATTCCTATAATATACATGAGATGCTAACAAATGGCATCTGCTGAACCACATGCATCTTTAAACATAAGACATTGCCCCAAATGGTCCTGTAGCAAACTTATAGCATTAATATGCCACCCCAAATGTTTGACTCAGCTCTAGGTAAAAACTAAAGCAGTGGAAATCTGTAGTCCAATATTTTTAAAAGGTGTGTTCTGCACAAATACTTTTATGTTAATGGCAGCCTCTAGATGTGTATGTAGTCACTCGAGGTGTTTGCAGAAAACCAACAACAGCAACTGTTGTTTAGAGAAGCAATAGATTGTGATCATCTTATGTAGTCATATATCCAGCTGATGTAACATTTTATGTCTATATTTTCAGAGGATCCCTCAAACCAGATGCAAGTCACATGCGTGATATTGATGTGGATCTCAATGTTGGAAAAATACAGAAAGTTAAGTTCCTCTGGAACAACAATGTGATAAATATATTCCAGCCCAAACTGGGTGCTTCCCAAATCACAGTGCAAAGTGGTGAAGATGGGACTGAGTATGTATTTTTTATTGCATCTAAGTTTGGTTATTTATATTTACATATCAATCTATCTGTCTATGCATTCATTCATCCAATTGCCCACCTACCCATCTATGTATCTATTCATCCATTCATCTACAATCTATCTACTTCTCTATCCTTTTAACCACTTAGCCACTTACCTGTTCACTTAGTCCTCTACCCATCCACCCAGACATCTATCTCCTCATTCTTCTGGCCCTCCAGCCATTCTTTGATCTGCCCATCCATCCATTCATCTTCCCAGCTATCCATCTTAACTCTCCATCCATCCACCCGATTTACTTTGAAAAACCAAACATCACTTTCCTTAGGCAAAATTCAACATATGAATAACTGTTTTATCTCAAACAATAAGGAAAACACCTGGGAAGCATGTAGGGGAAATTTCTGAGTTAATTCTAGATGATCTGCAGTTATTAAGGTAAACTAGTTTGTCTGGAGACTATGACATGAGAGGGATACACACTGTGTTGGGGATCTGGCTCACAGTGGCAAGCTCTTCCATTCTGAGAAAATAGAATCCTACTTGGTAGGCACTGGGAGACAACATACTGTTTTTAAAATATGGAGAGAAGGATACCTCAAAAGAGGATAATCCAAAAATAATGGGATATTAGAGAATAAAGAAAATATAAATGTCAACTCTCACCTGCTCTCGTTTTAAGATGAGGATGCAAAATTTGGAAAGCCAAGTAACTTGTCTAAGGTCACATAGGGAATCTTTAAGGGAAAAATACTCGATTTCAGAATGTTTTCAAAACACACACCAAGACTTCACTCAGCTGCATGACTTAACTTTGCTGGCTCTAAAAGTGGCAGTAATCCCAATGACTCAGTGTATTATTGGAAGAATCAGATGTCACAGTCAACGTGCCATCACTTTGTATACAGTAGACCCCCCTTATCTGTGAGGGATGGATGATATGCTCCAAGATCCCAGTTGGATGCCTGAAACCTCAGATAGTACCAAATCCTATATATACTATGTTTGTTTTTCCTATTCACACATATTATATGAGTAGGAAATATGCTGGACAAAGGGATTATTCATGTCCTGGGCGGGACAGAGCTGAAAAGAGCAATATTTTATCATGCTACTCAGATTGATGTATAATTTAAGACTTATGAATTGTCTATTTCTAAAATGTTCCATTCCTATTTTGAGACCTCAGTTGACCATGGGTAACTGAAACCATGGAAAGCAAAACTGCAGATAATGGGCGGCCACTATACTCAGGTGCGAGGCACAACAAGGCCTGGGACCCAGGTCTTCTGACAGCCCATCCAGTGTTCTTTCCACTGTGCTCATCCACTCAGCCAGCTGGATGGGAAGCTGAGAAGTCCATATGGTCTGGCAGTGCAAGGCAATATGGAAATGTCTGGATTTCACAGTATTTAAGTGGGGGTGGAGTTCTTGTTTTAAGTGCAATATAGAACACACGCTATATATACCAAACAACCAAACAACAGAGTCCCCAACCCACATAAGGGCGCCCTCATCAAGAAGCTACATTCTGAAGCTAAATTCTGAGGGAAGCTCAGCTTGGCCACACTGTCCCCCTTGCATCAAAGACACCTGCAAGAGAAGGAAGGGCCCGGAAGTGGCCAGCTTCTCATGCTTGGTGCTTGCTCCAACCTGACTTGGTTCCAGCCCCTCAGGACTAATAACCCTCTAGGATCTTTTTTATTTCTAAGCAATTTTATTGAAACATAATTCCTGTAACACACAATTCACCCATTTAAAGTGTGCAATTCAATGGCTTTTAGCATAGTCACAGAGTTGTGCAACTATCATCACAATTTTAGAATACTTTCATCTCACTAAAAAGAAACCCCATACCCGTTAGCCATCATGCCTCAATTTACACATCCCTTTTCCTCAGCCCCAGGCATCCACTAATCTACCTTGTGTCTCTATAGGTTTTCTAATTTTGGACATTTCATGTAAATGGAGTCATACAGAATATAGTCCTTCATTTCTGGCTTTGTCCATTTAGCATAATGTTTTCAAGGTTCATCCATGTAGCATGTATCAGTACCACATTCTTTTTTATTGTCAAATAACATTCCATTATATGAATATACCACATTTTATTTATTCATTTATCACTTCGTCATTTGGGTTGCCTCTCCTTGGGGGCTGTTGTGAATAATGCTGCTATGAATATCATCTACAAGATTTTGTTTTTGTCCTCTTGGGTGTATAGGAGTGGAACTGCTTGGCCATATGATAACTCTGTTTAACCTTCAGAGGAATTACCCAACTGTTTCCAAAGTTGGTGCTACATTTTACATTCCCAGGAGCAGTGTATGAGGGACCCTCTCTGATCTTAATTTGACAGAGAAAGTCCCCTCTGAGCTGGCTGGGACACTCTTGGTCCCTGGAACTCATTGCTAGACCCAAAGAGGCAGTCCCATCAGAGACCCTTCAGTTTTGCAAAGCTTCAGTTTGACATGGCTGATTCACTTGCCACCCATTCAGAGCCTACGTGGGGAGAAGGGTGCTCTTTGAGCAGGTTTAGTTAGTAAGAATTACCTGGACTCTGCCTGGTAGGGAAGAGCTTTTTAGTCAAAGGGAGCCAAATCCAGGGGGTTGCCTGAATGCTGTTTACTCACCTGAAGTCACATTTCCACAAGCGAAAGAGCCTCATGCTGACAATGTTTTCCTCCACAGGTATAATTTTTGTAGCAGTGACACTGTGCAAGAAGACGTTTTGCAATCTCTTTACCCTTGTTAAAAATGTGGTGCGGCTGTTGCGGCAATAAAATTTTTAATGCACTCGGTTTGAGGGTGAGCTGTTAGTTTGACGTTCTCTACTTTCTGGATTCACATTTAAGAAATGATTTGGGGGACTGGAGCCAAGTTTGCCACAGGGGACACCTGGAACTTCCCACCCACTTACCTCTGCTACCATTTTTCTCTTTCCAGGCGCTTTAGGTGGCCTGTTCTAACGGATTTTATTTCCTTCGACAGTGAACTTTGTCCTATTTGTAAAGGTCATTGTTGCTCTCACGTGCTGCCCACCCAGATTTTAACATCCTAGGGGCACAACATAGACAACACATAAAAATTCAGAAGATACAAAGAAAAGAAAAGCAAAAAAGGAGAATGAAACAAAAAAATCCCAAGATATTGCCACATTTTGTGGCAGGCATAACTCCAAACTCGATGATTTTGGTTAAAATCCGCCTATGGTATGAGGAAAGCAGGGCTTTAAAAAAAGAGTTAATACATGCACATGTTACAAAATTCAAATGATACAAAAAGGCATTCTTCTAAAAGGTAAATCTCTTTCCTCGTTGCCTTCAAGTCTCTCAGTTCTTCCCAGAGACAACTTGGGTTTTTCAAGAAATAGTCTACATATACTTATGGATATATCTATTTTACACACTCAACCCCGCTACACCATTTTTGTTCGAGCACAGATAATGGAATACTATACACACTGTTCTGCATCTTGCATTTTTCACTAACAATAAGTTGCATATTTGTCTCCAGTGATACAGAAAGAGCTTCTCCATTCTTCATATAGCTTCATAGATTCCACTGGGAGATGTACGTGGTATGTACGGTTGGACTATTTTCTATTATAAATATTCATGCAATTAATATCCTTTCATGATATCTTCTATGTTATATATCTGACCACTAAATATTTGAATGTTTATTTTGACCAATATTGCCAAATTGCCCTCTGTAGCGATTGTATCAATTTATTCAACAAACAACATAGTCGGTTAAACCATATGCAATTGCATTTTGAAAGCCAGAAAAGCCAAATGTTGGCAATTTCATGTGGTTTGTTCTAATATGAGATCGTTTCATACCTTCGCCAACATGCATATTGTCAAATCTTTTGCCAATTTGATAGGTGAAAGTGTTTTTCCTTATATTGTAATTTGCATTTATTTGATTATGACTGAGGTTAAACATCTTTTCAGTATTTAATGGCTCCTTGTATTTCTTCTTCTGTGAATTATTCAAATTCTTTGCCAATTGTAGGCATCTTTTTAATACAATTTTTACTTTAAACAGCTCTTTAACATTAAGAAAACTGGAATATTCCATCATATGCAGATATTTCACTCAACCTATCCTCTACCTTGGGAGGAAAAAGAATGCCAGCAGGAGGGCCTGGGGCAGCTGCTCACAGGGCCTGTACCTAGCTGCCCTAAGCTCACACTTAGAAGGTTCTCCAGGTCCCCATCACCCCAGTGGTTTCCCAGGGGGGCTCCAACCACCTGAACTCACACTGGCCAGAGCCAGGTAAGGCGGCCAGGCCTGAGTTTTCAGCTTTCCCTCCTGAGCCTGATACTGGCCACCAGCCTGTGTGATTTTTTTTTTTTTGAGGCTATGCCCGGATTTTGGGGGCCCAAGGACGTCCTCAACAAAGCTGCTGGGGCCTGTGCGGAGTGCAGCCATGGAAGCCTGGCCTCTTAACCATGTACCACTTCCCATCTGCCCCAGCAGAACTGCCTGGGGACCCCAGAGAGTAAATGGGCTGGTATCAGGTAGAGGGTGTTGCTTTCAGGGCCTGGGGGTAGTGCTGTAGGGTGCACCTGTTGGGCCAGGGTGAAGTTAATTCTTAGAATCCTGAAATGGCTTCATCTAGCAGATTGAGAAAATGGCATCATGACAGCAGTGGCTGGTGCTTGCAGATAATTGCAGGTAATTCTTCCTTCCACTCAGATTTGGAGAATGGGGGTAAAGGAATGCTCTCTTCCCTTTAGGGGGAGGTCTCTAATGCGTAACAGAACTGAAGTCCTTGAGTTCAATATCTTGAGATTTGTTGTTTCCTTCTTTTTTGCTTTGCTTTTCTTTGTATTTTCTAATTTTCTTTTTCTTAAAACCCTATATACAGCATTTATTTGTTTTTATTTTTTATTTTTTTGAAGATGGAGTCTCAATCTGTTACCCATGCTGGAGTGCAATGGCATGGTCTCGTCTCACTGCATGCAACCTCTGCCTCCCGGGTTCAAGCGATTCTCCTGCCTCTCAGCCTCCCAAGTAGGTGTCCACCACCACGCTCAGCTAATTTTTGTATTTTTAGTAGAGATGGGGTTTCACCATGTTGGCCAGGCTGATCTTGAACTTCTGACCTCAGGTGATCCACCTACCTCAGCCTCCCAAACTAGTGGGATTACAGGTGTGAGCCACCACACCTGGCCCCTATACAGCATTTAAAATCTTAGCCTCGTGCAATGAAATAGGTCCTTGTCTGAGACCTAGTAGATGTTTTAAATCTCAATAAAACCATAAACTGTAGAAGTTATCAACCCTGGCTGCATATTAGAATTACTGTGGAGCTTTAAAAGAAACCTGTAATCCCAGATACTCAGGAGGCTTAGGCGAGAGGATCACCTGAACCCAGGAAGTTGAGACCAGCCTGGGCAACAGAGGCCCCATCTCTTAAAAAAGAAAGAAAGGAAACAAAAGCAAAAGACAATCGCATATCCAGGATATATCCTAGACTGACCACAATTGTTGTGTGGGACACCAGCATTTTTAAAGTTCCCTGGAAGATTTACAGCCACAGTTCAGAATCACCAAGTATGATTTCCATCTAAGAGTTAGTAATGACACCATCTTATATAAATCCCCATAATGTGAGGTAGGACCTAATTGCTCAGCTCTGCAGTAAAGCTGAGCTGGCCTTGCATTGCAGTTTCATTTTCTTCTACCTGGACTCCCTGGGCTGGCTGCTTAACTTCTCTGACCTCAACACTTACTGGAGAATAATAGTAGGTCCACTGTTAGCCTGCTGCAATTCCCTTTTAAATGACCTGCCCTTTCTCTCTAGCTGCCTTTAGGACTTCTTCTTTCACATTGACCTTGGAGAATCTGATGACGATATGTTTTGGAGATAGTCATCTTATATAGTATCCCACAGGGGTTCTCTGAATTTCTTGCATTTGCATGTAAACCTCTCTAGCAAGATTAGGAAATTTGTCATGGACTATATCCTCAAATATGTTTTTTAAGTTGCTTGCTCTCTTTCTCTTTCAGAAATGCCACTGAGTCATAGGTTTGGTCTCTTTACATAATCCCATATTTCTTGGAGATTTTATTTTTTAAAATTGTTTTCTCCTCATTTTTGTCTGCCTGCATTGCTTTGGAGGAGTGGTCTTCAAGTTCTTAGATTCTTTCTTCAGTTTGGTCTAATTAGTTGTTAATACTTCCAATTGTATTATGAAATTCTTGCAGTAAATTTTCTATTTCCAGAAGTTTAGTTTGTGTCTTTCTTAAAATGGCTATGTCATCTTTCAGCTCTTGGATCATTTTATTGTTTTCCTCGGATTGGGCTTCAACTTTCTCTTGTGTCTTATTGAGCTTGCTTACCATCCAGATTCTGAATTCTGTGTCTGACATTTCAGCCATTTCAATCTGGTTAAGAACCATTGCTGGGGAGCTAATGTGATCATTTGGAAGTAAGAAGACACTCTGGTTTTTATAGTTGCCAGAGTTCTTGTACTGGTTCTTTCTATGAGGGTTAATGTTCCTTTATCCTTTGAAGTTGGTGTCTTTTAGATGGGGCTTTTTGTTTTGATGTTCTTTATTGCCCTCGAAGGTTTGACTGTGGTACAGGTTGAGTATAGTTGAATGTTTGTTTCTGGATGCTTTCAGAGGACCAAGACTCAGCTTGACACTCCTAGGCTGCATGCTTTAACCCTGGGGGGCTGGGACTGGCCCAAAGCTTTTTTCCTCTGGCTCCTTGAGGTCAAGCACCAGCTGCTCTAAGGGAACCAAGGTGCTCCCAGACTGCTGGCAATAGCACTCTGTTGGTTGCTGTGGGCTAAAGTGGTCCAGCAGGGCAGCAGAGGGGCTGTGGGTAAAAGGATTCTGGTGGGCAGCACAGGGGCTGCAGGTGAAAGCACTATGGTGGTGGCCACTGGCAAAAGTGCTCCAGCGGGGTGGCTGAGGCTGCCCTGTGAGCCAGCTTGGCTGAGGCTACCCTGTGAGCTGGCACAGATCAGACTCGCCCCAGTTCATTGGGAAAGACAGCCTTGCTCTCTCCAGCTCCGGCAGCTAACAAAGGTCAAAGCCACCTAGAGGAGTATAGAGAACCTTGGAGGATCGGTGCCTAAGGCTGTGTTCCGTTGCATCTGACCCTGCACAAAACCACCTGGGCTCCCAGCAGTTTCAAGCTTTGTCTCCGCCTACTCTGTGGGTAGTTCCCCCTGCCAACTCCAATGTCGGTGAGTGTCATGATGTTTTCTGCCACTAGGGTCCTGGAGGTCTGTGGTAGAGTAGGCTGCTCTGCATTTACTTCTCTCACCTCATCCTTAGGAGCCCTTCAGAGCCAGGAATGAGTCCCGGTGCTCGGCAACTCCATGCAGGGTTCCTGGCTTCCTCCCCCTTCAGCCCCAGTGTCTGTGTCGTCTCTTTATCCACTCTCAGTGCATTCTCTCTGAAGATCTGTTCAGAGCATGCTGATCTACTGGATATTCTGGTCTCTTCCTGGCTGCACCTAGATGGCCATGTTGTCCCAAGTCCCATACTTCTTTTCTTATTACAAAAGAATTTGAAGAAAATAAGATAAAACCTTCACCTTTGCTAATTACAGGTGGTTATAGTGGTGTTTGGTAATGTTATTTTTATGTTGTTTTAATTTTTTAGACATATTTAAAAGGAGAGAGAGAAAAAGAGAAAGATTTTGACTGATTGATTCTAGGGAAGTTGAGAATTCAGAATACATAAAGAAAAGGACAAACCGAGAGGGTTGCCCACAAACCCAGATGGATGAGGTCTACAGTATTTTGACATTCAGGACTTGTAGCTATTGAAAGGCGATTTACTGTGTTTCTATGCCTGAGCCTTCCCAAGATGGCTCCACATCTGTATTTAGATTCACATCCTGATTTAGCTGCCGCTGCTCCCAAGACACACAGCAAGAGCCCCCCTCCTTTTTCGCTGGAGGACCTATGTCTGTCGAATCAAAACCCTCCATTCTCAGTTTCTGACAGTCTTGCCGCTTGTCCCTAGTGTCACACTGTCATCCCTATACCAAATGGTACTACTGATAAGGACCAAAACCAGGACCTGGGCAGCATCCTGTGGGAACCAGCTAAGACTGCAGTTATGCAGACATCTTTATTTCATAGTATTAACCTGTCTAGGCAGAAACCACATAATTCCACAGGGATCTTACTGAATCAAGATGTTAACACCAACAAAGGTGTGATAAAAAGCTCTTCGTTGAGAATCAGGCATCTTCAACCTGTCTTCCCAGCTTCCACAGGGAGAAAAAAAAATGAATACTTTACAAAGCTATTTCATAAAATGTTATGTTAAATGAACAACAAATTACTTTTTCTTTTACTAGCTTTTAATGCTAATAGTGCCATTTATTCCTGACCTTCAGAAATATGAGATATTTTAAATGACAACATAAAAAGAGTTCTTATTTGAAAACCCAGGCTACTTTAGACTGCATATTATTACTTATAAGTATAGCATGTGCCAGCATCATTCATTTCAGCATCCCATTGATATCTAACTGGTATATATTTCAGTTGACATTTATTGTTCTCCTGCATACGTGTCAAATTCCTTAATGCTGACTCTGACAAAGGCAGAGCACTTGGTATAGATAAATTACATTTGCTACCGTATAATCAGTGTTATCTATTAGAATGCTATTTGTGACAAATCATGTTCAAAATAAAAATTGAATTGATTTTTCTGTTATTTTAATATTGTGCCGCTCACAGCAAGCCTTTGATTGAATCTTAAACACTTTAATGCTCTATTTTTGTTTGAGGCAGACCAGAAATGAGGTTTGTACTATTCACAAAGCTAAAACAATTTGTAACACAACAAAATCAAATTTCAAAAAGCATTTTTATTTTCAAGCCAAGGGAATAAATTTGGTAAAGCTCTCATTATGGGGCCCACAACTTAACGATGAAAGCCACACACACACGTTTAATTTCTACGCATCCATTTTCATCTAAATTAGATTTTAACTTTAATGCAGGGTATGAAAAGCCTCTACAAGGCTTTGTTTCTACCTTTTCTTTCAAGTGATTGCAGGCTTTCTCCCAGCGAATACAAGCTACACATCATTCTTTGTCACCCTCCCTCTTGCAGTTGGTCTGGGCTATCTTCTCTGTGTTCTGGATGCAGAGGATCCATGTTTCCAAGCGGGTGTCTCTCAATGAGTGCCTGCTTCACCCGTATTGCTTACAAAATAAATCACACAGCCAGGCACGGCGGCTCACACCTGTAATCCCAGCACTTTGGGAGGCTGAGGCAGATGGATCACCTGAGGTCAGGAATTCGAAACCAGCCTATCTAACATGGTGAAACTCTGTCTCTACTAAAAATACAAAAATTAGCTGGGCATGGTTGTCGGCGCCTGTAATCCCAACTACTCAGGAGGCTGAGACAAGAGAATCACTTGAACCTGGGAGGCGGAAGTTGTAGTGAGCTGAGATCACGCCATTGCACTTCAACCTGGGCAACAAGAGCGAAACTCCATCTCTAAATAAATAAATAGATAAATCACATACAACTAAATACTAGCTAGCACCATCTTTTTGGGCTAATTTGTGGTTTAAAGCAGGGGTCAGTGAATTAGAGCCTGTGGTTGCCTGTTTGTTTTGTATGACTCTCCCCCTAAGAATGGTTTTCACATTTTTAAATGTTCCTTAAGGGATACAAAAAAATTATATGAAATTAAAATTTCAGCGTCCCTAAATTTTTGTTGTAACACGGCCACTTATTCATTCACCTATATAAGTATGCTATATGTATATATGTGAGATGTGTGTGTGTGTCTATATAGCTGCTTTCCTGTTAAAATGGTGGAATTGAGTAGTCGTGACCAAGACCACAGGGCCCATAAAGCCTAAAATATTTACTGTCTGGCCCTTTATAGAAAACGTTTTCAAACTCTGGCTTAGAAAGAAGGGCCTTAGTGATTTATGTCGTATTAAAAGGGTTGGCATCTTCAAGGCAGGAGGCTGAAGTAGCATCCAAATAAAATTTTGCATTCATGAACAATGAATCTGATAGGAAAGTTTCTTGGTCACATTGGCAAAAAGAGCCTCAAAGTGTTCATAAGTAGATGAAATGAGGGGAAAAAAGAACAACCAAGGGAAACAAAACCACCCCAACCTTCACAAAGCTGCAGATGTGATCGAGCATGCATGAATTGTCAGAAATACCCTTAGGCAAAATGGTTGAAAAATATTTTATGGTCACAGAAATTGGGTTGAGTTTAAGCACGTGGAAGTAGTTTCAGACAAGGGATTGGGTAAGGGGTTACAGCTGACAGACCCCGGACCCTAGAGTCTGGGTCTAGGATTGTGGAAGGTAGAGGTTTCTGCAGCCAGACAGGCTGGAGAGCGTGGCCCTTGAGTGTCCTTCAGAAGAGCACCCATCAGAAATGAGGTCTAAAAGACATCGGGCTGGGTGCCTAGCTCCCCTAGACCATGGAGTGCCTGGTGCCCCTTCCTCATGGTGCCACAGACTGGTCAGGAAAAGTGAGAGAAGGCTCCCTCTCAGTCTTTGGAGAATCCAGACAAATCTAGTTTGAATCTAAATACAGATGGAGGCTGGTGAACCCCCACACTCTTCTCTGTCACCTCCACCTGCCCCATCCGCTGAAAAGAAGGCTGCCAAGGAGAGGGCAGATGGATGGGGTCTGCCTGCCTTGGCAACCTCACCTAATGATAGTTCACACTCATGGATTGCCCACCCTAGGCCTAAACTTTGGATAGTTTGGGGAGAGGTAATTTGCTTAAGGAACCAGAGGCCTTCTGAGAAAGAAGTCAAGACCCTAGCTCTTGAAACAGGGTGAGCCAGGGGTCATATGAGCAAGGCCTAAGAGCAGGGCAGAAAGAGCAAGGGTCTCCATCCCTACTGAACCTTTCAGCCTTCACCTTTGTTGCTATGGCTGTCTTCTAGCGCTTTTCACTGTGATCAACAGGAAACAGGAGGCCTGCAAGTCTTACGCCTGCAAAATGCCATAGCCCTTTGTGTGAGTTATTTCATTAAATCTTCCAAAATGGCCTCATGAGAAAAGTATTATCATCATTTCATAACTGTGAAAACTGACGCTTGGAGCAGTTAAGTTTCTTGCTCAATATTACTCAGCAGTTACGAAGCACAGACAGGTATGAGGACTCCAAAGCCCAGCTCTCAGCATCCTTAACCCCAGTATACTGGCTCTGGCACGTTTATTATACTTTTGTGTTCCTTGCTTATCTTTTTATCTCTTTCTAAGTTGATTCAATGTTGAAACCATGAGCTGTTTAGTAGTAGTTCATGTTACTGTGACAATGGCCACTGAACAGATCCACAGGATGTGGCAGTCCAGGCATGAAGGTTAAGTGTGCAGACCTTGGCTTCAGACTGCCTGAGTTTGATTCCTGGGTCTGCAACTTATTGTCTGCGTGGCCCTAAGCAAATTGCATGATCTCTTTGTGCCTCAGTATCCCCACCTATAAAATGAAAGTGATTTATCCTGATTCGATAAGCTATTCCAGATAAACAGCTTGAGCAGAAGCAAGCACTCTACTCACTGGCTGCTGCTATTGCTGTTTTCCTTGTTAGCTAATCATGCCTGTGCTGCTTGCCTCGCAGGATAGAATCCCAGGAAGAAAACTGCAGTGGTGCAGAGGACACTTCTTTAGGAGCCAGGAGCTCTGGATTCTGAACCTCTTCTGTCAATAACTCACTATGTGGGTTCAGAGACGTCACCCTTAATACCTTAATACCCTCAGCACATGCCAGCTACAGCAATTTTTCCAGGTCCATTTACCCCAGTGGTAAATGTAGTTGGTATAACAATATTTACTGAACACGTGTGGGCCAGATTGACCTGCCTAATCTCCTCTTACTCTTTATGCCCATACTACTGGGTAGACTCTTTTGTTATCTTCATTTTGCAGACTAGGAATTTGATGCTAAAGAGGTTAAGGAAGGGGTTCAGAGTCACAAAGCCAGGGGAAAAAAAAAACTGAGTTGAGATATGAACTCAGGGAGTCTGACTCTGGTTCACAACTTCACGGCTGTGCTTGAGCAAGGTTGTGTTAAACTCGTGATTAAGGTCCCACTTATAGCCAGCTGGTCACCACTCTGCAGGATGGGGGTGGAGATGGACAAACGTGGCATCCCCTCTCCACACTGGTCGTGAAGAGAACTGTCAATTCTTGCACAGAAAAAGGAAGAAGTGACCCCAAAGGAGGACTTTATTGCCATGGAGGTCAAACTATCCCAACAAAAGGCTCAAGTTGGCCCAAGGAATTTTGTCTTACCAGGTAATGGAAATTGTTTTTAGTGGCAAGAATGAGCTCATTACAGATGCAGCTTGTGCTAATAATGATAATTTCCTGTGCAGTAAAATCACCTCTCTACCTCCCCCGCCAACAGATGACACTCTAGAAATTATAGGCTAGGGAGAAACAGAAAGCATGAAGATTAAGGAAAAGACTGGCAGTGCAGAACTGCTTACACAAAGGGAGTTACAGATGTGCACAGTGAACTCGATGATCTCAACCATGAAGTTGTAGAAGAATTCGATACTATTAAAGAATTGTTTACATTGCCTTTATTCAATTTGGTTACCCCTATCACTGGGTTGTTGTTTTTTCTGGTTTTGTTTCAGTTTTACAGCTCAAGCTATCTTTTAAAAGTTGGTGCAAAATGAATTAGTGACTTAAATATTGATGTGCCATAAGATCCTATAGACGAGAGTGAAATAAGGGCAGTTCCAAGGAGTCATTTCAGGCCTTGTGCCCCCTTAATTTCATGGGCAAGGAGCTCCCAATAACCTTGAGCCCCTGGGAACTATCTGCAAACAGGGAGAGAGGGCCAGGCGGACATTCATTCCTGTCTCTCAATCCGGAGAGGCCAGCAGAGATGCAGCAGGCTGGGCCACCCTGCCCCAGCA
Source organism: Cacajao melanocephalus (assembly GCA_963573385.1). Classification (NCBI taxonomy): domain Eukaryota; kingdom Metazoa; phylum Chordata; class Mammalia; order Primates; family Pitheciidae; genus Cacajao; species Cacajao melanocephalus. The sequence goes on from CAUYLG010076325.1 coordinate 32,057, forward strand.
GCGGGGAGATCGAGTGCCATGTTTCCATTCCAGGATTGTGAGTTTCAATTCTTCCAGGGTTTTAAGAACATGGGGAAAAATCCCGACAGGTCATTAAGCTTTGCCTCAGCCCTTGGAAGGGAATGCCAGCTATCTTCTATTGAGATGTGGCTTTTTTCCTTTAAACATTATTATCTTTTTTTTTTTTTTTTGAGATAGAGTCTCACTCTGTGGCTCAGGCTGGAGTGCAAGGTGTGATCTTGGCTCACTGCAACCTCTGCCTCCCGAGTTCAAGTGATCCTCCCACCTCAGCCTCAGCCTCCTGAGTTTCTGGGACAACAGGTGTGCACCACTGTGCCTGGCTAATTTTTTTTTTTTTTTTTTTTTTTTTGAGACAGAGTCTCAATCCCTCACCAGGCACCAGGCTGGAGTGCAGTGGCGCAACCTCGGCTCACTGCAACCACTGCCTCCTGGGTTTAAGCAATTCTGCCTCAGCCTCCCAAGTAGCTGGGACTATAGGCGTGCACCACCACGCCCAGCTAATTTTTTTGTATTTTTAGTAGAGACAGGGTTTCACCATGTTGGCCAAGATGGTCTCGATGTCTTGACCTCGTGATCTGCCTGCCTCAGCCTCCCAAAGTGCTGAGATTACAGGCGTGAGCCACCACGCCCGGCCGAATTTTTGTATTTTTAGTAGACACGGGGTTCCACTATGTTGGCCAGGCTAGTCTCAAACTCCTGACTTGAGGTGATCTGCCTGCCTGAGCCTCCCACAGCGCTGGGATTACAGGTGCGAGCCACCACTCCTGGCTCTTCTTTAAACATTTAGTCTCTAAATATTAAAACATCTTTTAATCAATTCAAATAGAGATTTTTTTAATGATGTTTTTTCTTGATTATAAAAACAATACCTATTGGCTATGGAAAATTGAAAAAAGCATAAAAAGGAAAATAAAAATAACCAATAGAATCATCATCCAAATAACCTATCCTGCTAGCATTATAGATTAGTGCCCCCCCACCCTTTTTTAAAAACAAAAAGCAGGATGATCATGGGTGTGTTTGTGTGTATGAGTGATACACACAGGTCTGCTGCACTTGTACAGTTTTATGACGTGCCTATTTCATGTATGGTATCCTAAGTATTTTATACAACAGTATTCTTTCATCACATCATTTAAAAATAATGAAATGTACTATAATCCTGAACCCTGTGGGGAAGGAGTTGTTATCTGGTTTTGTGTGACAATCTCCGTTTACATACATTCCTGGTTGTTTTTCTGGACAAAGATTCTTAACCGTTCCTGTGTTGGGGACCCACGGCTGTCTGGTGAAACCTGTGGGACTCTTGTCAGAACAATATTTCCAAATGTTTAGAGCAAAATATATAAGATTACAATGGAAACGATATTGAAATATTATAAATTTATAAAAAATTTATAAAACAGCCATTTCTTTATTCTTATATTGAACAGTATGTGAGAGAGTAGATCTACTCACTGTAAGAACCACCATGATTATAAAGAGATGAGCTTTAACATCATTCCAGCTGCTTGCAGACAGTCACGTGATACAAAAAGATCTGTGGTTGCCCTCAGGCTAAGGTGACAGGTCCTGCCGTGGTTTGTGGCTTCTATTCATCAAGGAAGGAAATACTAAATTTTGCCTGGAGGTTGGTGAAAACAATGATGTAACTTTTTTCTCATCAGAGTTCTCCGACCTCCTGACTTCTACCCATGGAATTGTGGGAGCCCGGGATGCCCAGGTGAAAATACTTGACTTGGAAAAAACCTCCCAGGCCCAGCTTGCTGCATTGTGTGGCTCTGCACGTTTCTGAGTAGATGACAACGGTCTCATTGTCCCAGGAGCTCTTTTTTTATTTCTTCTGCAGGCAGATGGTTGCTGAGGGAGGTCAGGGTGCCTGATGGTGGCAGGGGGATGTCATCCAGTGTTATGCCTTGAACTGTGTCCCTCAAAAGAAAAAAAAACATGTGAAAGTCCTAGTCCCCCATACTTTATGTGACTTATTTGGAACTAGAGTCATTGCAGGTGTAACGAGTTACAATGAGGTCACAGTGGAGTAGGGCATGCTCCTAATCCAGTGTGACTTGTCTCCTTGAATGTTATGGACATTTTATTAAGAATATAATAAGAATAAATACAATACATAACTATAAAATGTAAGAAGATGGCTGTGTGAAGTCAGAGAGGCACACAGGGGGCCTGGAGTTAGTACCAAGAAATGGCTTCAAAACACCACAAGCTAAGAATAGGCGAGGAAGGATTTCCCACGGGTTTCAGAGGAAGCAGGACCCTGCTAATACCCCAGCTTTGGACTTCCAGCCTCCAGAACTGTGAGACAATAAATGTCTGTCGTCAGACGCCATGCAGTTTGTGGAACTTGGTTGAGGCAGCCCCATCACACTGATATAGCTGGTATCTGCCCACTGGACCCCCCTGGGGACTGGAATTTTGGAAAACCAGGGCTGGTGGGGGTGTGGTGTCTGCGCCGCTGTCAGGAACATGCCACACCAGGACCCAGGGACTGTTTGGTTAGAGGGTTGGGCTACGTCTTCAGTGAAGATCCTGACCTGGCTGCACAGAGTTACCTTGGGGGTTAGGAACCCTAGGTCATGGTCAACATAACCTGGAGAAAACCCACACAAGAACTTTTAGTCTGTGTAGAAGCAGCCTCTTTATTCCCACATGACGATACAAGGTCTTTATCATTAGTGAAATGCAACTGCCAACCACTCAGGATGCAGGTGGCAATTTAAAAATTTTTGTTATTACATTTCTTTATTGCTCGTTGGGCATGATTCTAACATGAGAATGGCAGGTTTTGGGACCCCCACTTAAAGTTCATCTCTCCTTGGGAGATTCTACGCTTCTACCATTCTGCCTACTTTGCTGAAGACAGTGGCTCTAGATAAATCTTCCCACTGCATGGTACATTTGGCCTCTGAGCACAGCCACATGTCAACGGAGTTCTGGGGTCCTCTCTCAGGGGCCTTCCAAGGGCAGGGCAGCTTCCACCTAGAAAAGAAACCATTCATGTGAGCTGCAGGCAGCTGGCCCAGCTAAGCAGAAAGGCCACTGCAAACATTTCATCCCTTTCTAAAAAAGTGGTAGGAAGGAAACAGAGAATCTTCCCTCACCTGGAATAGAAAAATCGGGATATTTTGGCAGCAGCTCTTCATGCTGCAAAACTTTTGGAGAAGGAGTAGAAGGTTTTGTGGTGCTAACTCCATATATTCTAAAACAAGAACAGAAGTCACGAAGTTATGAACCTTTTATTAAGAATATAATAAGAATAAATCGAATATAATAGAATACAAATATAATATATAACTATAAAATATAATGTATGAACATGGTATGTTTATTTCCTTACAATTCATTCTAAAGGTAAAGATCATCATCCTCATTTTGCAGAAGAGAAAACCGAGGCCATGAGAGGCCTCCTATGCAGTGCCCTGGGGTCCCCTGCCTTCTTGCTCCCTCAGCACCCTTGGGCCTTAAGCCACTGCCAGGATGGTAATCCTGCTGGTTTTTACTCTCAAACCCTCCTTGCCAGCCATCAAAGACCACAGGTAGAGCTTCTGGGGAATGCTGAGCACAGGTCAGGAGCAGAGGGCAGCTGCCTACTGAGGAAGCCTTGAAGCTACAAATGAGGCACCTCCTCTAAGACAAATCACACACAGATAGTCCTAGTGCTGGGATGGGGACATCTAGTAAACCACTGCCCTGGGTTTGCCCTTCTCCCCTTTGATCTTGTGCCTGGGGTGAGGACCCAAGACAGACTCACTCTTCATGTGGTTTCAGACGTGCTTTCTTGGCCCTCTCCGTGATGTCCAGGAAGTCCTTGTAGCAGTTTTTGCCCATGACAGTGTATCTCGTGCCACAGCCTAATTCAGTAACCCTGGCTCTCGGCAGGTAGCCTGCCCAGCCAGGGATCGGGGGCTCCTGGAGAGGTTTCTTTACATATTTGCTTTCTGTAAAAAGACACCATGTTTCTTGAAGGCTTTGGAAAGCCACATAGTGGAGAGTGCTCTTGAGTTAGCTGACACCCCAACAGTTAACCTACAGTGAACCCCTAGGCCTACAGATGCACTGGCTGGTTGATTCTGCGGGCCAGCCACCACTGATTGGTTGATTCTGTGTGCCAGCCACCACCGATTGGTTGATTCTGTGTGCCAGCCACCACTGATTGGTTAATTCTGTGTGCAGCCACCACTGATTCGTCAATTCTGCATGCCAGCCACCTTGATAGGGGCTTTACAAATGGTTTATGATTTAGTCATCTCACAAACCCTAAGAGGTTGGTACCATTACTACCTCCACCATCTGGAGGAGGAGACTAGGACCTTAAAGAGGTGGAGAGACTTGGCCAAGGTCATACAGCCAGGAAGTGGTGGGGCTCAGATTCAAACCTGGCTCTGTCTGATTGCCAAGTCCTCACTCTTAAACAGATCCTGCTTCTCTCTCAGGTTAGGGAGAAACCATCAGACATCCCTCCGTGACAGCTTACATAAGGGAGGGAACCAAGAGAGGCATCCAGATCAGATGTGGCACCAGGAAGTGGCCGTAAGGGCATGGCTCTGACTCTGGCTGGCTGGGTGATCTTGAGCAAGATTCTCTGCCACAACTGCCTCCCACTTCTGCAAGAGCCAAATTAAGCCACTGAGTCCCAGAATTTCAGAGCTGGAAGGTACCCTAGAGAACATCTAGTCCATCCTTCCCTGCTGTGGATAAAGAAATCAAAACCCACAGAGGGACAGCAAGCTGCCCTAGGTCACACAGCAAGTAGTTGCAGAGCTGGGCTAAATCCCAACTCTTAGGCAGATATTCTTCATAATACTTGGAAAATTCCAAAGCACAGCAAACATGTAAATTATCATATATCCTTGAAAGGTTCCCATATAATTATAGCAATAACAATAAAGGTAATCAATCCATTACTTTTCCTATGGGCCTTTAGATCTTTAAAATGATCTGATTGTAATTGTTATCATTACATAATCATGTCATCTGTTGCCGCTGTTGTTGTTTACTATAAAACCCCTTCCCACCCAGCTAGTACTTGGAGGAGTTGGATTCAAATCCAGGTCTGACTTCAGAGTCCATTTGCTGACCCAAGCCAAGTGACATTACCTCTCAAGGCCTTACTTCCCCTATCTCTAAGGTGGGAATGACAATCTTGATCTCATAGAGGTGTTAAAGTGGTTAGCAAAATATTAGTGCCTGGCACAGAGAAAGCAACTAAAAAATGTTATCCACTGATCCAGAAGCTGAGACCTGAAAACTCATGACTCTTTTAGGGTCTCTTAGTTCTCAGACACACTTTCCTCCCTAACCAGGGCTGTGCCCCCTCCCCTCGAAATGTATCTTTCTGGTCGACCACAGCAGTGGCTCATGCCTGTAATCCCAGAACTTTGGGAGGCCAAGGCAAGTGGACCACCTGAGGTCAGGAGTTCAAGACCAGCCTGGCCAACATGGTGAAACCGCATCTCTACTAAAAATACAAAAACTAGCCAGGCGTGGTAGCACACACCTGTAGTCCCAGCTACTTGGGAGGCTGAGGCGGGAGAATTGCTTGAACCCATGAGGCAGAGGTTGTGGTGAGCTGAGATTGTACTACTTCACTCCAGCTTAGGTGACAGAGCGAGACTCCTTCAAAAGGAAGAAAAAAAGGAAGGAAGGAAGGAAGGGAAGGAGGGAGGGAGGGAGGAAGAGAAAGAAATGTCCTTCCTACTTTATGAAGTCTTTGCATTTGGCACTGACCCCCTAGGAGGCTGAGGTGGGAGAATTGGTTGCAGTGAGCTGAGATTGCACCAGGAGGCAGAGGTTGCAGTGAGCTGAGATTGCACCACTGCACTCCAGCCTGGGTGACAGAGTGAGACTTTTTCAAGAAAGAAAGAGAGAAAGAGAGACAGAGAGACAGAAAGAAATTTATCTCTCCCACTTTAAGAAATGGAGCTTTTGCATTTGGTGCTGACCCCTGGGATTTGGAACTGTGCGGGATTCTGGGCACTCTGGGACAGCTCAGCTGGCCTATGAGAATCTGCACGGGTGACCAGTAGTGAGGGAGATGGTTTCAGGGCACTGCTACCCAGGAGCAGGGGGTGGTACTGCCGATAGTACTGGTGCAGGGCCCGCAGGACAGTCTCCTCGGAGTTGATGGGCTTCAGTTTCGGGGCAGTGGCCACTGCACAGCAAAATTCTCGCAGCTGGTCTTTATAGCGCTGTGTTTTCTCCTGGAAGGTTTTCACACAGTAGTTCATGTCATCCTCCCTGGACGTTCCTTGGCAGCTGAGGAACGGCACGAAGCCTGCAAGAGCCGAATGGAATCATAGCCTTCAGCAAGACTGGCCAGCAAGGAATTCAGAGCCTGCCTCAACTCCCCAGCATTTCAGCCCACCCCTTGGCTTTTCTTCCTCAGCCAACAACACTACGTTTTTCCAAAGGCCATTAATACAAGCAGCGCTGTTGTTTCCATTGGGACTGGGCCCTCCCAAGGCCGCAAAAAAAATGACCTTGGAGCTGGAGAGGGAAGGCCCATTTCAACAAAGGCAATGACAGTAATACTCTTTGATAGCAAAGCTCCTGATGTCAGCCTGATGGAAAGTGGGGAAAGCGTTTAATGGGCCCAAATGATAGTCTAAGGAGTAATTGAAATTATTCATCTTTTTAGAGAGAAAGCTTATTTTCCTCGACACTTCCCAAATGCAATTTGGGATCTTTCTTGCCGGACCATCAGGAAATTGCAGGCTTATTAAAAGCAGAGCCCTATTACACAAAAAGGTAAATTCATTATCTGCAGGACCCACCCCTAGAACAATTTTTCATCATTTCCCACCAAGTAACATATAATCATTACAATTAGTATGGGTAAAACACAACTATTTATTTAAACTGGCGGCTGAATCCTAAGTACTATAATATTGTCACAATAAAACCATTTTTTTGAAGAACAAATGAGGAAAACTGGTTAAGAACTTGGTTTTAAACTACAAAATAAATAAATAAATATCTCTCCTTATGGAAGCCCAACATTTTTGCCATGGTCCCCAGGAAAACAAAACCTGGCTTCAGAGTTGAAACCAGAAATCCTCACCCCCTGAGCCCTACAATAACCCCTTCTGGAAGAATCTAATTACTAAACTAATCTTGACAGGGTTGGAAGTTTTCCATGTGCCGTCCAGTCTCCCCAGCCCTTGGACAATTAAAAGATATCCTAATATTATGAGGGAGACCACAGAACCCTACAGTGGCACTCTGATCTGCTGAGGTTTGATATTAGTACATACATGCACACACATAAGCATACAAGCTACCTTGATTTAATCTTGCTGAAGATCAAGACATTTAAAATAGGTTATGTATGCTGGCTCCTTTAATCCTCACAACAATCTTATGGTACCCCATGTAGTGGGTTGAACTGTATCCTCCAAATAGATATATCCATATTCTGACCCATAGTACCTGTGAATGTGCTCTTATCTACATATAGGGACTTCTCAGAGGTAATTAAGGATCTAGAAATGAGATCATCCCAGATTTAGGGTGGGTCCTAAATCTAATGACTGATGTCCTTATAGATCAAAGAAGCAGACCTGAGACTCAGAGACAAGGGGGAAATGCCATATGAGGATGAAGAGAGTGACCGGAGAGATGCTGCCGCAAGCCAAGAATACCAGGACCACTAGAAGCTGGAAGAGGCAAAGGAATCGTTCCCTAGTGCCTTCAGAAAGAACATGGCCGCATGGCCCTGAGGATACCTCCATTTCAGACATCTAGCCTCAGAACTGTGAGGTAATCCATTTCCACTGCTTTAAATCACGTAGTTTGTGGTAATTTGTGGCAGTGGTCCTAGAAAACTAATACATCAATTTCATGGAATGTTGTACTTACCATAGAGAGGCAAGTTATTTACAGTCTCATAGATAGTAGCCAAACAGGGATTGGAACCTCAGCTTGTCAGAACCCAAAGCCTATTCTCAACCAGTCAGTAAGACCAGGGTGAGTCTGGGCAACCTTGGAATATCTCCCAAGCACCGCTTCTCCTAAAATAGCTGTATAGGAGAGCTGGGAGTCTGTGGGCACCACTGGGTTTGTCACCCACAGGGATATGACTTAGTAAGTTCTCAGTAGCCCAGAAGCCTGAAGAGGAATAGCTTCTAGGTAGGGCAACCAATTTTTCCTGGCTTGCCAAAGACTGAGGAGTTTCTCAAATGCAAGATTTTCAGTGTTAAGGAAAGTCCCAGGCAGTCCCAGGACAAAGACAGTCCCAGACCAGGGCAGTTGGCCAGCCTTCCTTTAGGGGATGCAGAAAGGAATGGGAGCATAAGAACAACCTTTGTGGGGGACTTGAGAGAACCAACTTGGGGAGGACAGGGCCTCAGCTTATTCATGTGTCTCTCCTCACCACATTGTGTCTCTCCTGGTCCAAATTCATTCAACAGCCATTTAGTGCTCCCTCTGCACACCAGGCCATGTTCTGGGAAATATGGCCTAAGTTCTGACTCTCAGAACCCAGCCATCAGCCATCTTCAGCAATGGAATGCTCTCAATGCATGTCTCGAAAGCTAGAGCGTCTATACTGGTCCAGTTGGCTGCACAGACACGGATAGTGGGTCAAGGCAGGGACAGAGACCAGGAACAGGGTTCCCTTGCCAGGCACAGCTGCAGGGCACATCCACACTTACCGCTATAGCCTGGTATGATTGGCGGGTTTCTCATGAAGGTCTTGGAAGGCTCCATGATTTCTCTCTGTTCATGGAGGGAAGAGGGAATGAAATGGCCTCATCAAAAGTCACTGCCTTAAGGAATTACTATTGAGTGTGCACAAGCCCTTGGGAGTGGAAGAATGACCTTGCCAGGGGTTGGGTCTGAGAGGCAGCCCTACCATCTTACCCAAAGCCAGCAGACATAGCTGACTTCAGTCACAAACCAATGACCTATCACTAAGGGTCCATCACCTTTTATGTCAACTTGGATAACAGTGTACAGATCACACCCACCAGCGTCTCCTCTCCCTGGAAGCACCCTCCCCTCCATCCAACCTCCAGCTATCCAACAATTGTGATCTGTACTCATACTATGGCCCTGTGAGGCTCATGAGCCTCAGTGGAGGAGAGAGATGAGGCCTGCACACCCCCGGACCCCCTTCTTGATCCAGGTGAAATCAGGTTGCAGTGGTGATGTTTTGCCAACCCCATCACCCCTGGAACATCTGGCAATGTCCAGAGGGATGTTTGGCTGTCAGAAGTGGGGAATGGAAGCTACTGAACATCCTGCAATGTACAGGAGCCTCCCCCCCGCCCCTACACCCACCCCCATCCGATACACACAACAGGGAGAAGAAGTTCTGGCTTGAAGCGATCAGGATGTCCCAAAAGGCAGACATGGAGTCCAAGGGAGGTAAGCAGAGGCCACCCTTTACTTCAGGGTGCTCCGCTGAAGCATCACTTTATGTGGATGCTGTTTCTGGAATAAGATGCCTTCTCTCTTTGGGCACCACTGGTCATTCCCCCAAGTGGACTGAGGCCTTGCTAAGTCCTGCCCTGCAGATCCAGTTCATCTCTTTAAAGTAATGCCCTCGAGGCTGGAAGAAGGGGATTCAAGGTGGAGGAGAAAGCCACAGTCATGGCTTAGTCAGCAATGATGGGGATCATTAAGACAGTTCAGCCCCTGCCAGGCTGACAGCAGTGAGGACTGTGCCACGTCTAGGCCGGTCTAACCCCTGGCATCATGTGCCTGGCTCCTGGGAGGAAGCACTGGGCCTGGAGCCAGACAGACCTGGCTGTGAGACCACGTCCCACCCATACTGACCACCTGCTTACTCTTCTGAAAGCTTTACATACCCCATGATATAAATGCTATATTATACCCATTCCCCGATTTGAAAAGGCAACAGACATGGAACCCTGGCTATGCCCATGCTGCTGAAGCAGAACCCCATTCTCCTTTCATCCCCACAGCTTCTGTAAGAATGAGTTCCTGTTGGAATTATCATTTTACAAATGAGAAAAATAAGGCACAGAGAGGTTAGATAACTTGTTTCAGGGTTCCAGAGTGAAAGGGGGTGTGGAGCAGATGACCTCTAAACTCCCCGGGGGCAGGATAGTTGCCCAAAAGCATCAGCTGGTATAACCCCACCCTGAGGCCTGCCTGGAGGAGGTGGGCAGGGAGGAGGGTGGGGAGAGAGGTGGAGTCCTGAGACAGGGGACTAGGAGGGGGTAGAAAGTACCAGCAGGACCCCTCCTACCCGCCCCTTCCAATCCCAACCTGGGGCTCACCTGGGCAGGCCTGGATCTACCCGGTGCCCACCTGTCTTCTGCCTGGTGTCCCAGGCTCCCTGCCTTCCACCAGGCCTTTGTGCGCTCACCCTGCGGAGCACAAAGGCCCCACTCCCGCCAACCTGCCCCTCCCCCACTCTTCCCGGGGCCCCACCTGGAAGGTGGGTGAACTAAGTGAATTTGGGGCGCTTCCCTCAGCGCCCGGCACAGCCCGGCCCTCCTGGTGTACAGTCGGTCATCTGCACAGCGAACATTTGGCCTCGGGGCTGTCCTCTGCGCCTTGGCTGCCCCAGCTAGGACAGGCATCTGCGGAGGGCTGTAGGTCAAAACGGGCGTTTTTGCGGGTGTAGACACTGAGGCAGCTGGGCCTGGAGGTCTGGGTGGGGAAACGGTTGTGCGGGAACAGGCGGGAGGGTGCGGTGCTTCGGAGCTGCCAGCGGGGCCGGCAGCAATGGGCAGAAGGAGGCGAGGGCTGGGGGCCCTGGCGCCTCTTACGCCTCTTACGCGGGAGCTTCCTGGGTCTGGCAGCCCCTCCCTCACGTCTCCTGTTAGGAGAGGCGGATTTGCAGGTGGCCGGGACGAGTGAAGGCAGAGAGGAGAGTCTGTGCACCTGGGGAAGGTGAGTCATCCTTCTTTCTAATCATCCTTAGGGGGCACCCAGCCTTCCTCTCATTGGATTGGAACCCACAAAGATGTCCGCCGTATGAAACAGATTTGTGGGGAACGGGGAGTGAGGTGTCGGCTGCGCGCTGGCCGCTCCGTTTACAGAAAAAGACGCTTAAGCTGCTAATTCCAGCTTGTTTGTTTGCTGCACCTCCCGGCCTTCCCTACCTCTACTTTTCTGAGAATTGAACTGCAAATGGAGGCTGCTGGAGCCAACCACCATTTATACCTCTCTTTTATCCCCCAAATTAGAACTTACCTCGGGCCATCTGGAAGCTTTCAGAGCCAACTCTGGAGGATGACCCAGGTGTAGGCTCTGGACACAGCCAGTTTCACGAGACACAAGACGGCTGGGATGCCCAGGGTCGAGAGCCCGGCCGGGCCTTCTGCATGTTTTAATGACTTTCATTTGGGGTGCAGTGGCGTTGGCGGTGGTCACCCTGCTTACCTGCCCTCTCTCTGGCTAGATCACTTTCTTCTAGAGAAAAGGTGCTTTGTGCACACTGATGGGGGCCTTGGTTCCCAGCAAACACAGGGCCTCCTAGTCTTGTTAGAATCACTTAATAAAACTCACAGCACCTGGAAAAACCTGAAAATCTCTCTCCACCACCTGAGATGGGTAGAGAGGAAGGTCGGTACTGATGTGTCCATCACGCAGTCTACAAACTCAGAATGGGGGGGAAAAATCTGGGCCACATAAGATTCAGAGTTTTGATTTATTAGACGTCTGTGAAGACAAGAGAGTTTGCAGACACGATCCTGTCTGTGAACTGCTGCAAAGTTCTGTGAAGTTTGAATTTATCTTGTAGTGAAAGAGACCCCAGTAGCTGATATTTTAGAATACTGGTCCATATTTCAAGCAGATGAGAGGTGTGACATTATGGCCAACAACTTTTATACTAGTCATCCACTTAAGCCATTTCCCAGCATACATATGCAGCTTAATCACAGCTATTACATCTCTATAATGTGAAATTCGATCTTTGACTAATAATGCAATTTGACTCCTGTTTATATGGGTGCATGCGATTCTTTGCCACCCTGGCAATTAACCAGACCTGGACTCTAAAAGCTAAACTTGCTCTAAGTAACATTCTAAGGGTAAGGCAGCCTCTATAATCTGGACTAAGCCATCATTTTGCAAAAACAGTTGTATGGTTCCTCCTCTCTCCCCTCCTGCCTGTAACTTGTCTGTTATTCAGCATTCATTAATGCTTACTGTGTACAGAAAGGGCGGTTACAAACCTTGATGGTTCTGCTTCCAAGAAACGTGAATATCAGATAATATGTCTTGGACAATTGAGCAATAGGTCAAGACAACAGGCCTTGTAGATACTTTCTAAGATTTGAAAATGTGTTCAAGTGTACTTATTCAGTGCTCTTATTCTAGAATATTCCAGTGGGGGTAGGGAAGGAGGGATGGATTTGGGGGTTTCGTTTAAGGACTCTGACTATTGGGGCTGCAGTCCTGTGGCCAGAAGATAAAATTATCACCCTCTCTATCATCTATCTGCCAACACGGCAGATTTCTATCAGCTCATTTAAGAGAAACAGCACACAGGGAGATAGCATTACTGCAAGGCAGGAAAGGCTTTACATTAGCCCAAAAATGAGGGGTTTGACCATGTTACACTTAACACTTAACCCAGCAGAAAAGCTGGGCTTATGTACCACTTGATTCCATTCTTTGACCCTAGTATCCTGAAAATATCACACACAGTGGACCACGCTTTGCCTTTGGAGTGACTGCTCTGTCCCAGAAGGAGAGGTCAACAACCCCTCAGGATGCGCAGGGTTTTCTTAGGTGGTTCTGCACTGTCACATTGCTTACAGAACCAGAACGTTCAGCTCTCAAAGTCTGCACAGGAGAATGGACAGAATCTTCTCCTTTCAGTGGAATCTGTGACTCTTTGGGAAGGGTGTGCATGGAGAAGGGTCTGATGAGGCTCCTGATCCAGGCGGTCCATGTGTGTTCAGTGCATCCTGACCCTAGGCACCTCTGTCTATTGCTCAGTCTTTCGTACAAAGTCCATAGCTTGGCATCTGCTCAAACCGATGCTTAGTAAGCACAATTAAGAAATGAAACTGTGGAAAATTAAGGACAGTAACAAAAGTATCATCAACAAAAATCAAGGAGCATTTTCCTCTGTTTTAAACAAGAAACGCGCATCGAAAAAACGAAGATTCTGTACAATATTCTAATATTATATGTACATAAAATTATATTACTCATAACTACATGGAAAAGTCTTATTTGCAGAATATGGCTGGCAACAAAGAAAGACCCAGCATTTAAAGCAGGGCAGGTAGCAAGAGAACACTAGCAAACACACCTGTGTGCCTGGATACACAATCCTGCTACTGTTATGTGAGTAGCGCTCTCTAGTTCTGTGATTTGTTCGCGTTTCACATTCTAGTAGGGAATTCTGCAGCAGGCAATGTGAAAAAGAAGACATGGTCAAACGAAATGTGAAATGCTATTTAAAATCTGCATATTGGCTATGATAATGGGTTTGTGAATCCAAGTTGCATTGGAAGTTCACTCATTCTCCATTCATTATGCATGCCTCCAGTGATTTAATGAATTCCAGCAGGTGGAAAAGACAGCTTTGAACAGATCAGATGGGCTGTGAGTCAGATTCTTAATTCTTTTGCCTCATTTGGCTCCTGAATGTTGCAGAAAACTGGTTTTGTACAGTGGGGAAGGAGAGAGTGAAAACCCTCCAGTTGGTTCCTCAGTCAGCTCCATTCTTAGTGTCCCTTTCTTGCAATTCTTTCCTCCCCTGGCCTTCCTGTGAGGTTTAAAAGTGCCATCCCCAAGCCAGGCAGAGCCCTAATCCCATTCGCCAAGAGGGCAAGGTATGGGGTCACCTTCACATGCAAGCCCTCTTCCTAAAAGAACCCAAAGGGGACAGCTGCACACTACGGGCTATGGTCTGTGTGTGAGCGTCAACAAAATCTCAAGTTAGTATTTCTCAAATTTCAGTTGAACCACGATGCGGTACATACTACAAAAGCAGATTCTGGTGCCCCTCTCCAAGAGTCGGCCTCAGTTAAAAAGGGCTGGGACCCAGGAACCCGTTTTGAACACGCACCCAGGCAATTCTGATGCAGGCGAGCCACAGACCTGCTGTGAAAAAAACTGACTTAATCTGTCAAGTATAGATCTACAAATTATTTTTAAAGAGACTTGAAAAACTGAAGATATTAATGAAACATGGCATAGCACAGATTATCTTCCCAAATTTCACCAGTGTATCCCTTTCAAAATGTGGGACTAAATGGCCACAACTCTTAGGGAGATGAAGGTGAGTGGGAAGGAGGAGGGGGTTAATTTAAAATCTGTCTGATTTTCAAGGTGAGGGGCTTTTCTGGATCTGGGCTTGGTGATGCAAACAAGACCAACGGCAACCTCATTTTCTTACCCAGAATTCTTACGTTTCACTAGAATTATGAACTCAAAAATCAGGGCTTGGCATGCTGGGAATTTATATCCCAGCTTATTATTTGGGATACGTCAGTAACTCTTTACTATCTATTTCCATTATGGTAAGTTTTCACCTGCTAAGAATGTGAAGTATCAGCTCTCCTACTCGCAAAAGCCCTAGTGGATGACTCAAGGCTATGGTTATTCTTCCCTGAACCTCCTTGCTATTTAAATTATATGAGAACCTAAAACAGTGCCCAGTGTAGGCAGCCTTCTACCACCAGCTAAAAACATTCCCAGTTCCCACTGATTCACCATTTTTAATCACATGATGATGAAAAGAAATTAACTGCAGATAGGTGGCATTTTATACTGACTGCCATCCAAAAATTGTCAAAAGAGAAGACTCAGATGAAGATCTCCTCCTGACTCAAAGATCTCATTTTAAATCTAGAAAGACAGCAATAGGGCGTGCTAATTCTACGTAACAGAGATCTATTCAAAGCTGAGCAACCACTGCTGCAGAAATGGACTGATTCCCTTTTCCATGGCTGTTTCACCACTTTTGTACCTTTGAAAACTAGCTGCTCTTCCAGGATCCTGTAATTTTGTATGCCTAAACCTTAATCTTAATTTCTGTTTTTCCAACTCCACTGTGCCCTCAAAACTCACTATTTCTAGCCCTGATTGTTCTCATTTTCCCTGCTGAAATTCATATGGGCAATGGTGAGGGTCAAGATTAGGGAAAAAACAGTCAAGGTTGAGGTCAGCAGATGCAGATAAGTTGAGTCCAAGGGGGCAGGCAGCGGAGCGGGAGAGTTAGTAATTTAAGAAGTCGATCCCAACTTTGACACTCTTCGAAGTGGCTATATCAATGGCTGTGGCTTTGATCTCGGTGTCCCCGAACTGCATGAGGGTCTGGATCTCCCTTCGGGCAGGCACCGCAGTGCCACTGGTCCCCGTGAGATCCAGGCGGAGCGTGCCACACTTCTTCACCCCGGGATCAGTGATGAAGCTGACGTCGTCATGCTCAGAGCTATAGACGTTGATGACAATGACCAGCTGGGAGGGCTTGGCTGGGGTGTAGCTACGCTTGACCAGCTCACCAAGAGCCACAGACTGGTCAGCAGAGATGAACTTGTCAAAGACATCGGTACACCACCGAGTGCCATCCTTCACCAGCAGCTTCTCGGGTGGGTGCTTGCCCTCCACGTAGCGGTTCAGCACACCCACCCCGTAGGTGAGTGGCGACCTGCGCACCTTGATGACCGCGGGGTCCAGGCCAAAGAGGACGGCGCCCTTGAGGATGGTGAGGCCCACGTCCTGGGGGATGATGATCCGGCACTTGTCCCCGAAGGCAGCCTGCACTGCCTGCTGCAGGAGGGGGGCCTCGGCAAAGCCGCCCACCAGAAAGAGGAACTTGACGGTGGACACCTCGGGCTTCTGAAACAGGTCACCTGGAAGGAAGGAGGCAGGGAGAGAATGTCCTGTCACCAGAAGCCAGCACAGAAGGGGGAACTGGGCTGCCTGCATCTGTGGGGAACAGACAAAGCCACTTGGGCCAATGGGAGGGCAGACTTCTTCTAAGTTCCTTGAACAGAATCTTTGCAGCATGGTCTTTTAAAGAGAGGGAGTTTGCACACCAGTATGTTCAGGGTTAAAAGCCAGAGCTGCCGCTAAGTGGAAACGCATTTTAACAGATACATGGTGATAATTTTAAGTAGAATTTGGTTTGCATAAATGAATACTCCTAAAGCTCTCCAAACCTGTGGTTCTGCTGGGTAAGTCAAGGCAGGCTGTTATAAATAGAATTCTCTGCTTTTCATAAAAATCCCATCCCACTCCTAGAGAGTCTGATTTGGTAGGTGAGGGACGGGATACTGAAAGAGGTCCCTGGTGAGTCTGCTATGTGTTCCTGGGCACTGCCACCAATGTAGCAGGATAATGACGTGGCCAGATTCCATTTGCCATCTTGCAGGAGAACTTCCTTTAACTCACACAACAGTTCCTACTCCCCTAGCAGGGTAAGGATGTCTAATATGTCCCAGTAAAGCAAAGAATATGCATTTCCTAGGGCCCATCACTCTCAGGTAACATTGCCTCAGAGCTTCCAGCTCTCTCATCTTTTTTGTGGTTTTAAAGTTTTGTTTTTTTTTAAATTCTTCCTCTTTGTTATTACCAGCTCTCTGACTTTTGAGGCTAAACAGAAAGACTGGGTGAGACAAGCTCTCAGCAGCTTTGCAGTATGAGGAGACGGATCCAGAGCCTGTGCCCAGCAACCTCTCCCATACATGCCCAAGCCCAGCCCAGCCCTGCAGGGCCCTTGCCTGTGGCTCCTGGATCCAGGCCAACCTGACTCCACATACACTAGCTGGTGATGCTGGAAGAGCCAATCCCCTTTCTCAGCTGTGCCTTGCCAAGTGGCTGAGCCCTGGCTGATACTTACGGAGATGCTCAATAATGCTGTCGATGGTTGGTTTAAAAAGGGCATTCATGGCATCTGGACTCATCCTCAGCATCCCCTGCGAAGACCACTTCACGAAATCCACACTGCAGGAGCATAGCATGGAGAAGAGCAGGCAGTGAGGGTCTACACGATACCCAGGCTTATCTGCATAAACACGTACCCTGGCAGAACATCTGTTGCATCTCAGCGGGCAGAAAGGGGGTTGAAAGTCAAAAGCACCTTTGGAAACCCCTAAACTGCCAGGACCTGGACCCTTAGAAGCTCAAAAGCTAAGAGGTATTCTCTTCTGTGTATCTTAAATTTGGCTGTGACTGACCTTCCCCTGGGATAGTGGAGGCCACAGTCTAGTGCAAAAGACAAGGAGCTAAAGGGCTCACTGTGGTCCTTTTGCAGGATCACACTTTCAACCTAACAATATTTGGATTCAAGTGTGTTAAAAGCTCCCTGGTGAGTTTATTGTATTGCTACTTACGGCTACAAATGTGTGTGCTCAGATGCAGGTCCTCAGCCCTCCAGGCACCTGTCAGGTGACAGAGTAAGCCCCCTCACGGTCTCTGTCCAGAAACAACAGTGTGGAGCAGAGAAAGCCCTGGCCAGGAATCTGGGACTGTGGGGTTCTGGCCTGGCCATCACCACAGTGGAGCTCTGGGACTTTGGGTACATTGGACTCCATTTTCTCCAAAGCCGGTCTCCATGTCTGGAAGTCAAGGATAACTGCATTTGCCCTACCTCCTTCACAGGGGTTGTTGTAAAGATGAAGTTAAATACCATGTCTGTGAAAACACTCTGGAAACTTTCTGGTACTAAGCAAATGCCAGGGACTGTGTATTCCCCAAACCTACAAGGTGTGCCCTGCCTGCTCTAAGAGGACAGGCAAATGGCGCCTCTGTCCCCGATGCAAAAGCACACACCTACAGCTTCCCAGCAACATGTTCTAGATGCTGGAAAGGAAATCCTTTCCATGGCATAGGCCAAAGGACAATGCAGTGTGGTATGGAATGACCCCATGGCTAGCCACAGCCCATTTGCTTAGTGGGAGGTTTGACAGATCCCAGAACAGTGCAGGTAGGTCTTGGGATTCCACACAGAGGACAGGTGCCCTCTGTGGGGTGCCAATGGGGCAGAGAACATCAGCCCAGTAAGAGGAGTCCGAACTGGCCCTGCTCCAAGGGCAAGAAGTCCGTCATGAAATCTGCTTTGATTTCCACTAAAAGGAACCAGGGCTTCTTGGGGAAATGGCTGATTCCAGGCCCGGAGTAGGGAATATACAAGATGAACCAAGAGTGTCTTGACATGCAGGAAGGCAAAGATACTGTCATCACCATAAGTGTCATGGCAAAGGGACTCGGAGCCAACGTGAGGAGGCTCCTACTGGCCGAGATGGGACATATTGGGTATCAATAAGGATGGAACTGCCATGGTTTAAAATACATCAAATATGCTTAAATCCTTAAAGTCGTAATGATACTCCCCTTCATGTCCTCTCAAAAGGAAAAACTCATTAGGTACTTTGGCGGATGCTAGGAAATTGATTTTTTTTAAAAACTCGTAAATCGAGGCTGAAAACCAACCCATTTACCCTATCTTTCCTAAGTGAGCTGTACTTCAGGGCACCCAAACCACTGAGGGGCCAAGTTTCTCTCTCTGGGACTATTCTAGCTAAATAAACGAGGAAGGACTGATAGACCAAGATGGTGGCCATGTGGCCACCCCTAGTGCATTGGCGGACCAGGCAATAATCATCAACAGCTGCTAACATCACAAAAGGAGAGACAGACAGACATTTTGTGTCCCTTGCTGGGATACAATAGGAAGGACCACCACCCATAAGGCTGATGTGCCAAAGATTCAAACCTCTAAATCAATCTGTCAACTTGCAAAAAAAAAAAAAAAAAAGCCAGGATAGAACATGCTATGTAACATGGTGGACATGAGATAAGCAAAGCCCAGATTATAGGAAACTCCAATCTAAGGACAAGCTACTAGTTTTGCCATCCAATAAATTGCGAAGGAAAAAACAGGAGGAGAACCTGTACGTTAGTGGGACTGGAGAGGCACATCAAATAGCTGCTCTGTAGAGCCCGCGTTTGGATGTTGATACGAAGTGAAAAAAATTGGACAAATGGGAAAATGTTAACTAGATATTTGATGATATTGAGGAATTATTACTTTTTAAGTGTCATCGTGGTATTGTGGTTGTGATTTAAAACTTGTCTCCTTTAGAGGTATATACTGACAAAGATGAGATGATAATCTCTCTAAGATTTGCTTTAAAATAATTGGATTTCGCCTAGCCAGGAACTGACAGTTGTTGAAGCTAGACAATGGGGTATTTTACAGGGTAAATATTCCCTTACAAAAGGGTTATTAGAAAAAGGTAATTATGAAATGTGATAGGAAATCTATCTGTAGTCATCATTTCACTACGGATATTATATATACATATATTAAATGTTTAAGATTATTAGAAATCTATTATTTTTATCTATTTTTTTAATTCAGTTTTAAACCGTCTTCTAAATGTATTCATTTTGCAACAAGCTGAGACACAAAATCAGTCAAGGGACTCAGAGTAGCAAGAAACCTAGACACCCATTGGGTTAATTCCACAAATATTTATTGAGCACCTACTGCATACCAGGTTCTCTTCAAGACACTGGGGAAACAGCAGGAGCCAAAACTAAACTTCAACTGCTTTCATAGTTTCTCTGTTTTTAGCAAACACGTAGATAATACTTTCCAGGTCCCAGGCATTGTTCTAAGCACCTAGCATATATGAAATCATTGCATTCTCACCACGACCCTTGGAATTAGGTGGAATTATTTTCCCCATTTTCCACATGAAAAAAACTGACGGAAGAGAAACTGAGTCCCTTGCCCAAGGTCATGCAGCCTGTGTGGGACTGGAACCCCAAGTCCACACTTCCTTCCTCTCTCCCATCAGCATGATCCAGCCCCTAGGACGTCCAGAGCCTGAGGTGATGAGCCCAACTCACTTGCTTTTCCGTAGGGCGTGCTCCACACTGTGCCCTCGGAACTTCTTGTAGTAGTCGATGAAGGAGAAGGGCAGCGTGATGTTCAGCGGGTTAGTTCGGTCTGGGGCAGCCGCCCTTTTGCGAGACTCAAACGCAATCATCAAGTCAACCCAGGCTGCGGGGCGTTTGATTTTGAATTGTTCAATGAAATCCTCTCCAAATATTTTACACAGAAGTTTTTCGAATTCATAATCTACTCCTAAGGATCCATAGGGTCCACCTGAGTAGAGAACAAAAAGGGAGGCCATGGTGTTAAAAACCATTAGAAACCCAGTCCAGACTCTGAGAAACAGGCCTACCTGTTCACCTCTGACCCAATTAGCAATAGGATTGCAGCTGTAAGTGTTTACGTATACCTCAGAGCCCTGTGCCACTCCCATTCCATGTGGAGAAGCTTTTCCCTGCCGAAGTTTGTTTTTTCTTTTTTGTTTTTTTTTGTTTTGTTTTGTTTTTTGAGATGGAGTTTTTGCTCTTGTTGCCCAGGCTGGGGTGCAGAGGCACAATCTCAGCTAACTGCAACCTCCGCCTCCTGGGTTGAAGCAATTCTCCTGCTTCAGCCTCCCAAGTAGCTGGGATTACAGGCACACACCACCATGCCTGGCTAAGTTTTGTATTTTTAGTAGAGATGGGGTTTTGCCATATTGGCCAGGCTGGTCTCAAACGCCTGACCTCAGGTGATCCACCTGCCTCCGCCTCCCAAGGTGCTGGGATTACAGGCATGAGCGTGGGCCCAGCTAACAATCTATTTTAAATCAATTACATTTTAATAAAATCAATACTTTTACCTAACTAGGTCCATCAAGGTATTCCAACACAAGGCATCCAAGGGCAGGGACTGGAAAATCAGCAGGCCTGGTCTAGTCCCTGTGTGATCCTCTGATAACCCATTATCCCTTCCACTCCAGCCTCCCAAAAGAAAAGCAGCATGTTCTTTGGTTTGGCAATCTTCTTTTGAGAGTTTCGCTCTGTTACCCAAGCTAGAGTGCAGTGGTGTGATCTCTGCTCACTGCAACCTCTGCCTCCTGGGTTCAAGCAATTCTTCTGCCTCAGCCGCCTGAGTAGCTGGGGTTTCAGGTATGCACCACCAAGCCCAGCTAATTTTTGTATTTTTTAGTAGAGATGGGGTTTCATCATGTTGGCCATGCTGGTCTCCAACTCCTGACCTCAAATGATCTGCCTGCTTGGCCTCCCAAAGTGCTGAGATTTTAGGCATGAGCCACCGCACCTGGCCTATGGTTTGGCAATCTTGATCCAAGACAAGGTGAGGCCTCCCTAGAAAGTTCACCTTAGCACTGTCATGGGCAACATCAAGTTACAATCTCATCCTTTCAGAATTTTCAGAAACCAACTCCTTTGGCCAGATCTGAAACAGGCTCACTTTAGGCCAAAACCCAAGTTGTGGTGGTTTGTGTTTTAAAGAACATTTAATTGCATTTTGCTTTCCAATTTCAAGCAGACATTAGTATCCTCCACCGCCTACGATCCCACATGTTAGTGGCATTTAAGAGAATAAAAGATATCTGAAACAAGTGAAAACAGAACTGCCTGGAAACTGCTCAGGTATCAGAAAAATCGCCCTGCAAAAGCTCACCTGTGGCTTTATACAGTTCCTTAAGGTGTCCCTCTGGTAACCGGATCTGATGGACTGTCAGGTCTACGGTGCCACCGCCACTGTCCACAACCACATACTTGTCACCTGGCACAAAAACAGCCATCTTTTACACAGACTGTTTGCCAATCCCATTCGAAACAAGCTGGTGGGTGGTAACTAGGCGGACCTAGCTAAGTGCCCTCAGGGCTTCTCATTAGCATGATGATTTTGCTAATTAGCAGCTCCAGGAGTTAACCAAGGCCAAAGGGAATGCAATCAGTCGGAGGACAGTTAGGGATGGATGATAGAGAACCCAGGTGAGTGAATCTTTTTTTTTTTTTTTTTTTTGAGACAGAGTTTCACTCTTATTGCTCACGCTGGAGTGCAATGGCACAATCTTGGCTCACCGCAACTCCACCTCCCGGGTTCAAGCGATTCTCCTGCTTCAGCCTCCCGAGTAGCTGGGATTACAGGTATGTGCCACCATGCCCAGCTAATTTTGTATTTTTAATTGAGATGGGGTTTCTCTATGTTGGTCAAGCTGTTCTTGAACTCCTGACCTCAGGTGATCCACCTGCCTCGGCCTCCCAAAGTGCCAGGATTACAGGGGCATACTTAGTGGGCAGCTTCCTGCCACGTGAATAGTGTCCTAAAATCATCTGTGTTTCACATTAGACTTACTCTGGAACTGATCAGTTCCAATCTCTACTTGGTTTTACAACATGCAAAATTACAGCTCCCAAAAGAGCTCTCCCTGCGTGAGTGGTCTTTAGAACCCACTGAGTTTGAACATTTTCCAAAAGGGCAAAAGGGACAAATGGGAATGCCTTTTTGCCAGCAGCACAGGGAAATCCAGCAAGAGCAAAGGACATTGAAGGACGCTACCTTCCTCCAGCTCGGACCAGATTTCTCCTATGACATTCTCCACCAAAAAGGTCCGACTCTGCCGATTACGCCGTATGTGCTCCTTAGCTAGTGGCCGACAGAAAGAAAATGATGACGGGTTAAGAAAGCATGAAGAAGCAGTCAATAGCATGAGGAGATTTAGGGATGGAACATTAGTGACACCTGACCAAAATGAGTAAATACGATGTCAAGAATCACAGAGCCAGCTCTTCCCAGAGAAAGCTATTTCCACCTGCCTTTCTCTAATCCTCGGCTTAGCATGTGCCCAGCTGAAAAGCCCACCCTAATGAGATTCCCCTCCCCTGGTGACATTTTTTGGAGAATGGGTTAATGAAATCGCTTAGTTTCCTGGCTTTGCTGTCCCAGGGAGGAAGCTATCTCCCAAACAGCCTGCAGTGCGCTCAGTTAAACAATCCACATCAAGGAACTTTGATAAAAGGAATGTGGAGTATGTTTTCCTACCCTGGACCCTAGATAAACGGACTGGGGGCCATTTCCTGACCCAGCTGAAGCCAATATGCACTTAGGCCACAAGATGGCGCGTCTGGGCCTGGCACACTCCTGTGCTGCCTTTTCCACGAACACATGGACAACCTTGGCTCCCTTGGGGTGCTGAGTGGCGGGGACGTCTGTGTGGCTGTGACAGGCAGGGCACAAATCACTGTCCTTATGTTCAGGGGAGGAAACCAGATCAGGAGAGGTTAAGGGGCTTGCAGTTCCCACGACTCTTTTCTTGCAATCTGAAATTAACCCTCAGACTTCAGGCCCTCGTGCCTTTGAGATTTAACAATTTATAGGCAAGTTGGAAACAGCAGAATAATGGAATGTTTCGAGATGAGAAGGGTGCTGTGAGAGAGCACCTGGCGGGCGGCAGGGCACCACCAAGGTGGGAGTTTGGGCAAATCGGCCCTCTGGGCCTCAGTTTCCTCGTTCACAAAATGGGGATATTAATAGTTGGCTTAAATTCTTCGTGGGCAAAACAAGGACTGAGTCTCTAATGCATCCTCAGCCAGCACACAGTAGGTGATAATGAAGACAACATACCTAGTGTGAGACCCAGTACTCAGCAATGGTAACTGAGCAATTGAGGGCAGCCCCTGACATTACAGGAGAAAGCTCTGCTGTCCGTGGCTCTCTGTCCCATTCCACAACCTCGCCCCCCTCCCCATTTTTTCTGTTATTGTTTAGTCCCTAAGCTAGTGCTGCTGATTTTGAATTGTCCTAGAAACCTCTCTGTGGGTTATCCAATAAAGCACCCTTGACCCTCTAGCTTCTTTCAGCAAAGAACACAGTGTTTATAAAACAACTTCTTCTCTGGGGATTTGAATGGCAAACACCAGGCCAGCTCCAAGTTCTTTTAAACCAGTGCCTGGTTTGGAGTGGAGAGGGAGGCCTCCCTTGAGTTAAGAGTTCCTGTGGGCCTGGGAGGGCTCCCCAAGTTCAGAGCCTCTCTCCTGCTCCCAACACCGGCTCCAGATTGCAGACCTTGTAATGGGCATTTGGTTTTCTAAAGCCATCTAGATGGTTAAAAAATGGCATTCATAAAATACAGCCAAGCGAGGCTAATATGACATGTACTGAGCTCTCAAAAATTAGCCCAGTTTTCAGGCAAATTAAGCCCCAGATTGTGAAAAATGTAGCCTTTATCAATCTCATTCAATCCTCTATGAGTAAAATCATGCTGACGGCAAACCCTGTGCTGCTGGGCCCGAGCACCAGGTCCATTTCTCCGAGTGGCACCTGCTGGGCTTCAGTCATGGAGGAGCATCCAGGCATCTCAGGCACTCCTGGTCGAGTGCTCTGCCAGGCTCGCCCCAGACAGCCCTCATCTGGCACTAGCCAACAATTTGAGGACTTCAAAAACCAAGAAGACCCTTAGAGCACAGAGAGACAGCAAATTCCACAAGCCACAGGATGGTAACACAGAGCAGTGTGGGGGCAGAGGTGATAAATTAAGGGAAAGGAACCCAAAAACTCTCAGGGAAGGCAGTCTTTCAAAAACAGATGTTCCCCCCTAGACTTACAAAAAGTTAAAAAGAGCCATTCTAGAATTAGCTAATGAATTTGTGTTTATGAACAACATGAAGAATCAGCATGTAAGATATAAACCTAGTCATTCCTCTTTTTTCCAGTGAAAACAGTGAAGATGGAAATTTAAACCTGAGTATTTACCATGTTAATGCATTTGATTTAGGGATAAGGCTAGCCTCGGTGTGCCTTGAGGAGGCTGAGCATTGGTAGAAAGGGACAAATCAAGCCCTCAGATCTTAAAGGGAAGCTGTTTCCATTGATTCCGGGTAAATCAGATCTAAGGTGTGAGCATACAGCTCCTGGTGAGCTGGAGCAGCAGCCTGGTGACAAGGGAGTCTTTCGCCATTGCTTTGTGGTTGAGGTTCCCAGATCGCTGAATCTTGGGATTGAAATACAAAGAGGTGGCCTCTGGGGCAGAGTTGCTTCTTTCAACAGGAAGAAGGGAGGCCAGGAGGAGGCGGCTTGAGATGGTCTGGGCAGGAAGGCACATGGGCTCAGGGTGAGCCCGGCCTGATGCCTTGGGAAATGCAGGAACGGGCCTTGGGTGTGGGATCCAAAGAAAAGCTGGGAACAAGCTTATGGCGGGGACAACTCAGCAACAGTCCTCACTGATGTCTTCTTCCCTCTCCTCCTCCTGGGCCTGGGGCCTTCCAGTGCTGGGTGGAGGTGAGCACGGGTGACATGCCCTCAAAGCCCTCGTCTGGGAACAGAACTCAGAGCTGCAATGCCTGGCGTTACCCCACAGTGCTCCCACTTAGCGCCCGTGCTCACATTGGTGCCTTGACCCTGACAGGACATGTCTGTAGCCCGGGACAGACCCACAGAGCCCTGGATACCAGGGAACCAAGTTCTGTGACCGAGGCTATGACCCACTTGCATGCAGGTAATTATTAAAGAGAAAAAGCTTTTCAAAATCCCAATCCTGAGTCTCCCTAAGCTGGTGCTCCTTCCCACAGCTAAGCAAGCATCACTCAGGTCAGGAAAAGTCAGCAGGTTTCATCTGTATTTTAAACTCTCAGCGAAGACGCATAAGGAGCTCATCACACATGAAGCAGGCCCAATGAGTGAGTCAGCAATAAGTCAACAGTCTTAATGGAGAATTAATAACAGGCAATGGAATTAGATTAAGAATCTGTTAATACATAAGAAAGATTAAGAGGCTAGTAAAATGCAAGGCCAAGAACTGCTCTCAGGCTACCCTCAGATTCTTAGAGAGAAGCTCCCCACCCCCAGGCACTTGGTGGGTGATGAACCAGGGTAACCATGCCCACTGGAGGAGCCAGGTAGTGGGGCTGAGCAGAGAGGTGCTTCAAGCCCACCTCCTCCTGAAGTATCCTGATTATTCATTATGGCACTAAGTGCCTTTAAAATCATCAGAGGGAGAGAGACATCCAGGGCTTGGGAGGGGAAGAGAGCAGGAGGGGGAGAGAGAGAGCAGAGGTACCCTGTGTAAACCCAGCTCCTACTGTGTCACTGCCGCTGTACCCATTGACGGCTGCCTTGCTGCTCAGCTCAATCATCTGGTGTAGCCGCAGCTTTCGGCAGTAGATGGAGGCCGCCTCAGGCTCCAAGGCAATGATGAGCTGCTCTGAGTTCTCTGGAGAGGCCATGCCTGCCTGGAAGACAGAAACAGAGGCTGGGACCCAGGGCCCCCCGGACAGGCCTGCTCACAGGACACCCATGCCTGGGCTGACCTACCTAAGGAAGGTGCACTCACGCTCTGCTTCTGTGGGACATTCTCTACACAGTTCTCCACAGAGCTTAACGTTGGGGTGCTTCAGTACTGGGCCCCAGGCCATATACCCTAACACCCCAGGGTGGCCAAAGAAAATGTACAGGCACCCTGGGGGAAATGCCCAGTGCTTTGGCCATGGGGCCTCTTGCACTTGGGGCTTGCTTGGTTCAGAACTGAGAAGCACAATGGGGAGGGGCAGGGGGAATACAGACTGTAGGATGCACACGGGGTTCCATGCTCCAGGGGTGGTGGCCTTGCAGAGGCCCTGAAACTTTCCAAACCATCGCAGGGTGGCAGGCAGGTGATCTGTTCTCAGTTGTCATATACCACAGGGTCTGACCAAATCGGAGCAATCCCCAATCTTTGGTGGCCTTGGAAACAGGCCATGGCTGGGGCTCAGCTACGCAAGCATTTGCCTTTGTTATCTGGGTAATCGACCTGTTATCTCCAGAGCACTAGGAGGGTTCCTGAGATTTATCGACTGGGGGTGACAGATGAACAGTGGCTGCAGGAGGAAGCCCCTCCTGGAATCCCACATAGTCCCTCATCTTCTGGAGTGCAGTTGAGAGTCAGCGAGCATAAATAGTTTTACTATATACATATATCACAAATAGTAATAAATATTCCTTTAATAATCTGATCCCCAAGTTCTCATCTGTGGCCTCCATCTGCAAACATTTGGGGCCTTGATCTGTAGTAGGCAGAAAGGCTTCTGTTCTCTGAGTCTGACCTGTTCCAGTCACCACTCCTGCGGGCCTTGAGAAGGGCCAGCCCAGGAGGCCCTGGGACGACCCTTCTGAGGATGCTTAGATAAACAGCCTGGCATGGCCTCTAACCAGGTCCCTGGCATCTCTCATGGCCTGAGCTGCAGCGGGAGGCCCCACTTGCTTCTGGAAACCACCCAGGCACACGGTGTCCTTGGTTGCCAGCACAATAGACCACAAAGGCATGCTTTGTCCCTGCCACTGCTGAGCTGCTGACTTTTTGACATTTCTTAGGAACGTTGGGATGCTGCCTTCGTGCTACACCTACTGGGAGGAAGTTTTATACCAGATCCCTGGGGTTTTGTTCATTCTTCTTGCAGACCAGGTTCAGGTCTCCTAATGTCACACACGCACAAATACCCTCTCACCAAGGGGAGCAGGCCTCATCATGGGCAGAGGGGTTTGAGAGGTCCAATTACTGGGCAAGGAAGGAAGGGGATTTAAGAATGCAAAGCAGCCGTGCATGGTGGCTCACACCTGTAATCCCAGCACTTTGGGAGGCCAAGGCAGGCGGATCACCTGAGGTCAGGAGTTTGAGACCAGCCTGGCCAACATAGTGAAACTCTGTCTCTACTAAAAGTACAAAAAAAATTAGCCGGGCATGTTGGTGGGCACCTGTAATCCCAGTTACTTGGGAGGCTGAGGCAGGAGAATCCCTTGAACCCAAGAGGCAGAGGTTGCAATAAGCCGAGATCATGCCACTGTACTCCAGCCTGGGTGACACAGTGAGAATCCGTCTCAAAAAAAAAAAAGAATGCAAAGGACCTTCAGAGCCATTTATCAACTCCTTCACTTTATGTAGAAAGAGAGGGAGGGTGGCCCACTATCCCAGTTTGCCCAGGATACAAAGATTTCCTGGGATGTGAGACTTTCAGTGCCTAAACTGATACTACCAGCAGGCAGATGACTGAACACCTTCACTCTGTAAAAACCAAATGGCTCAAACATGGCAGAACCACGTCTGGAAGGCTGGCTTTATAAAACCAGATGAGAACCACCAAGCTCATGTCCTACACTGTCCTTGGTGAACTGCACTGATCTTCCCAGCACCTAGTACCCCCAGCTACGGCCAACCACCCGGGCAGTGTCAATGCCCATCAGCTCAGCCCATGGGTCAGAGAGGCTGGGTCTGCCCTTAGGTGACATCGGTCAACAGGGCCCTGACTCAGGGGCATGACAGGATTTCCTGCTGCCCCCTATTTAAGCAAGTAAGTCCCCCTCCCAGCTTCGCTCTCACAGGGTCACATTAGACATCCTTAGCACAAACATGGCTGGAGGTTAAAGTGAAAGAGGATGTGGCTCTCACACGTGCAGTGCCTCCGGCAAAGGTGAAGCCTCTGAGGCTGGATCCTGGAGGAAGAAATCCCAAATAAGACCAAGAGGGGCCCCTTCCGAAGGACCGCTCCTGTGCTGATTCTTCCATCTGTGTAGGCGTGTAGAGTCAAGGACCTCACAGGAGAATAGAAGTTCCAAGGGGAAAGCTTCCACAAAACGGGATGAGGAAGAAGGGACATCTCACTGCAAAGAGACTGCTGGGCCTGTATGTATACAATTCTCCTCCAAAGTTCAAACTTGAAAACAAACTGGGGCAGGGGGGAGGGGGTAAACCCATGAGTGGAGCCCAGGGAGTTGGTGTGAAGGAAGAAAGGCAAGACTGTGACCCAGACGCTACATTACGGTTACCACGTCCCACTGGGATGTCAGCCTGCCAGGTCAGACTTGCAGCAGTGAGGCCCCCTAACAGGGCCAGCGAAAGCAAGGTGGGCCAGAGATGGGAGGGGAGAAGGAGCAGCATAAGCTCCGCCCCTTGTCTCTCTCCTATGCTGTAAGCTCCACCCCATCCTTCTTCCCACACCATAAGCCCTACCCCATCCCTCTTCCCATACCATAAGCTCTGCCCCCTCACCCTTCTTCCCACACCATAAGCACCACCCCTCATCCTTCTTCTCACACCATAAACCTGACCCCCATCCCTCTTCCCACACCATAAGCACTGCCCCTCATCCTCTTCCTACACCATAAGCCTTACCCCATCCTGCTTCCCAAACCATAAGCTCCGCCCCCTCATCCTTCTTCCCACACCATAAGCCCTACCCCATCCCTCTTCCCACACCATAAGCCCCGCCCCTCATCCTCTTCCCACACCATAAGCCCTACCCCATCCCTCTTCCCACACTGTAAGCTCCACCCCATCCCTCTTCCCACACCATAAGCCCTACTCCTTCTTCCCACACCACACGCTCAGCCCCCTCATCCATCATCCCACACCATAAGCTCCACCCCTTATCCTTCTTCCCACACCATAAGCTCCGTCCCTCATCCCTCTTCCCATACCATATGCTGCACCCCTCATCCCTCTTCCCACACCATAAGCTCTGCCCGCATCTCTCTACCCACAATACCCCTGAAATTCTGAGCAGGAACTCTGACTTAGATGGGAAATCTTTATATGGAAAATCAGATCCAGCAGTCCAGAGGGGTGAAGAGCCCTGAGTGAAATTCGACAACTCGAGGGCATCTGAGTGTGCCTCGTGTGCAACTGACAATTCAAAAGAACTGTCCCCTGCCCAGGACACTCTCACATCCTGAAGACACTCAGGCTGCCCCAAGTCTGCCGAAAACAGCTTTGGCTGGCCCCCTCAGGGGAGGCCTTTCATCTGTCCCTCTCCAGCTGGGCTGGCCTCAGCTCCACAGCAAAAGCCTTGACCCATTTCCATAGGGGGTTCCCCACTGTACCTGGAAGAGGATGCAGGTGGGAAGTGAAGGTGAAGAGGACCCCACTCCCGAGGGGAGGAAAAGGCAAGGTCACAGGCCCAGGCTGTGTCTGGAAGGCCCAGAACAAAGTAACCACACTCCTTTGCTTGAACCAGCTCCTGTCCTGTCAGGGGCCATGTCTCACCCACAAACTCCCATGGAGGCCACAGAAGAGAGCTGAGAAGGAGAGGTAAGAGGAGGCGGCAGATTCTGCACAAATTCAACCTCCCCAGGAGTCCCAGAGCTGCTGAGGACTTTGAGAAAAGGAAGAAATGCTAAAGCATCGCCCAGGCTCTCAAAAACCCAGCTGTCTTTCTCTCTGGGCAGGAAGACCCAATGCCTGGAAGTGCAAGCTTTGTTTCTGCATTAACAGCCAGCCACCCTCAACAGAAGCCCTCCACCTGGCAGCCCTCAACAAACCTATGGGTCTGTTTGCCTGGGATCAGGCCAGGGTCACCTGTAGCAGCAGAACACTCTCTCCATCTTTATAATTCCGCCTTTGGAGAAGGTACCTCATGGTTACTACTCCTGCGAGAGCACTCCCTCCACCGGGGCCCCTGCCAAGCATTTAACATGTTCGTTTCCAGTCCTATACACCAAGCTTGTCCAACCCATGGCCCACGGGTTACATGTGGCCCAGGACGACTTTGGATGCAGCCCAATACACATTTGTAAACTTTCTTAAAACATTATGAGATGTTTTTCTTTGCGATTTTTTTTAGCTCTTCAGCTATCACTAGTGTTAGCGTATTCTATGTATGACCCGAGACAATTCTTTTTCCAGTGTGGCCCTGGGAAGCCAGAAGATTGGACACCCCTGTTATAAATGGTGCAGACATGTGTAACCTCTCCTGCAAGATGGTGGGTTTTCCAAAGGCAACGCTCAGTTCTTCTTGCCCCAAAGCACACAGTAGGTGTTCAGGAGGTAGCTGCTGAGGGAACAGATCCACCAGCCCTCCAGCCAGCCTTTTTTCTGCCGTTTCCTGGCCCTCATCCCTGCATTCCCAGCCTTGACCTGGGGATTCTACACACAGAAAGTATCTGAACCAAGAGCATGTTACCCTATTTAACTCCTCCGAGAATTTGGGGCAGAAGGAGCACCATTGTAGTAGCTTTTTAGAGACTTTCTCTGTGATCACGAGTTTCACTCAGGAGAAGCAGGTGAGAAAACCACACTCCAGGGAAACCGAGGAGGTGAGGAAGTGGTGTTTACACCAGCAACTCTGCTCCTCCAGCCTGCAATCAGCCAGGAGAGTCTGCCAAGGGCCTGTGTCCACAGCTGAGAAGAAATGGCCAGATCAGTTAAGTGCTCTGCTGGTCTGTGGTAGGCTACAAAGAAGGCTCCAGCTGCACCAGTCCAGGGTGTTATGCAGTTTTGTTTTTCCCGATGATTATTTTTCACTGCAGCTTGTTCCAAAGGGAGGCAGAAGAAGCTATGTCTCCATGTTAGATGAGATCATCGTACATATGGGAGCAGCATTTATTTAACAGGTTTCCAGAGCCTACTAGAGTTACACATTTTAGGCAAAATGCCCTTAGAAATAAACTGGACTATTTCCTATCCACAATCCCCTCAGCTTCAGAACAGTCTTCCGGTTCTATGTCTTTTCTAAAGGCCTCAGAAGAGGGATCAGCTGTTCTTTCTGTTACCATGTTTTCACTGAATGCTCTTAAAGGGTCTAAAGATGGCTTGGGTCTGTGAATTACAAAAGCTAACGGTTTAACCCATCTTTTAAACAAACACTCGACACAACACAAGTTTCTGGAATTTCACCGAGGAAACTGCATCTGTGCACTCTCTCTATGCAGCCCTCACGGGCAGTAAGCCTGCCCCAGCAGAGGCCCGAGAACTCCAGACCTGCTCCTCATAACACTGTCTTGCTTCCAGTCTGCTTTCTCCTCCACCTGGCAGGTGGGAGGTTCAAGTTCAGCCTCCACCACCACTGCGCCACAAATCTGTGCTCAGGAAGCCTAGAAGGAGGGGCTCCATTTTTCCCGTGCAAGCAGAGTAGACGTGACCAGTTCTCCAACTGCCCTACTGGAGTAGCCACTCTACCTCAGCCTTCCAGCTCTCCTGCCTGAAGTCGGGCCCATGGGATGGGATGCACTGTGGGAAGAAGGGTTGTGGGCAGCCACCACCTTGTAGAAGGAGACTCATGTCCACCTGATTTGATACCTTTCACATGCATGGGTGCCTGGTGAGCACTTGCAGAAGCTGCTAGGCTGAGAACTATGTTCTGTGCTCAGACATTGTATTAGTCAGCGTTCTCCAGAGAAACAAAGCCAGTAGGGCATAGAGTCAGACAGACAGACAGAAGACAGGCAGATAGATAGATAGATAGATAGATAGATAGATAGATAGATGATAGATAGATAGATAGATAGATAGATAGACAGACAGACAGACAATTATAAGGATGTGGCTTATGCAATTATAGAGGCTAACAAGTCCCAAGATCTGCAGCCAGCAAGCTGGAGACCCAGGAGAACTCACGGTACAGGCTGGCAGTCTCAGGACCCAGGAACAGTCAGTGTTTAAGTTTGAGCCTAAAGGCAGTGGGGAAAAAAGTCTCAGCTCAAAGGCAGTCATGCAGGAAGAACTCCCTCTTACTCAGGGGAGGGTCAGCCTTTTACTCTATTCAGGCCATCAACTGATTAGATGAGGCCCACCTGCCTTAAGGAGGGCCATCCGCTTTGCTCAGTTTATTGATTTCAATGTTGAACTTTATCACAGGAACACTCAGAATAATGACTGACTAAATATCTGGGCATCCTATGGCCTAGTCAAGTTGACATATAAAATGAATCATCCTAGGTCCATATCTTTCTTATTCTGGATAATACTGGGGGATGGAGAGAGAATAGAGAGGTGTTAATTTTGGCCACAGAGTTGCAAATTTCATTTCCACTTTGTCCTAAGACTTTCCAGAAGGCAGGCTGAAGAGACTGCAGCAATGTCTGCAAAGCAACTGTGCCCCCAATACACCCCTCTCCCTAACCCAAAAGTATGAAAAGCTTCAGTGAACCATTTGGCTGTGAGCAACCCAAGAGCAGGGTCCCTGCCTTGGTTGGGTATAGAATCCAGTGCCTACCACAGTCTTGACACAGAGAAGACCTCCAGTATAGGTTTGTTTGATGAATAAATGCATGCATGAACAAAAAAACAATTGAATGATCGCTGCCCTCTTTAAATCCACTCAGCGGCTGTCAACGGAATGCAAGTGTCAAATCTAAACTGCAAAGGGTCAGCTGGGTGCAGTGGCTCACACCTGTAATCCTAGCACTTTGGGAGGCCAAGGTGGGCAGATCACCTGAGGTCAGGAGTTCAAGACCAGCCTAGTCAATATGGTGAAATCCCGTCTCTACTAAAAATACAAAAATTAGATGGGCATGGTGGCACATGCCTGTAGTCCCAGCTACTCGGGAGCCTGAGGAAGGAGAATCACTTGAACTCAGGAGGTGGAGGTTGCAGTAAGCAGAGATTGTGCCACTGCACTCCTGCCTGTGTGACAGGAGCAAGATGGATGGATGGAAGGAAGGAAAGAAGGAAGGACTGCAAAATGTCAAAAATGAAGATGCAAAACACTACTGAAGTCAGCCCACATCGAGGAAACAGTCCCTGTCTGCAGCATGTCTCTGGACTTCTGAAAGCAAATTCCTCAGATCCATAAACATGGAGGTCACATCTGTCCTCACCAAGGAGCTGCAGGCCCTTTTCTCTCTGAGGTGCCCATTTGATTCCACCAAACCCCCCAGGGACTCAGTGCCCTCCCCTGTGACTCCCAAGTGTGAGGGCCCCACACCTCTTGCCCCACCTCTCGGAAGAGCTGGCCCAGGGCTCAAACTCCCCTGACAAATTTGCCAGCCACTGCACCTCTCTCTTTTTTTTTTTTTTCAGGCTATAAATAAGAATTGACCTTTTTATGGGTCACACATTTGTTGCTGAACTCTTCCTGTGGGCTGGGAAATGAGTCAAAACCATGAATCTTGAATATTCTTCCTGGGAAAAACTCAGAATGCCGGCGGGGGGGCGTCTCCACAGACAGCTGTGTCCCGATGCCCATCTCCCGCCACTGCCGGAAGGTTGACATTAGGAAGCCTATGCTCCATGATGCCCAGGGCTTCTGTGAACGGCTAAACTGCATTTTTTCCTTCCCTTTTTAAAGAGCTTGCCTCTTTCTGGAGCTTCCACCCTCTTTCTTCATCCCTATAAAAACAGATCTATTTTTGGCAGGTACATACACTGAGCCAGATTCTCACGCTGCAAGGCGGCAGGGGAGCGCAGGGGAAGCAGCCTAGGGAAGGGGAGAGAGTGCGGGAAGGGACGCCTTGCCCTTGACTGCATGCAAGTTGAACTCTCTTGACTGCATGCAAGTTGAACTCCATAAGCTACTTAATGACACTGAGGTTCCCAAGGCCGTTGAACTATGCTGGGGCTCAGGGTTGACTCTTCGGGTGTTTTGTAAAAGAAAGGCTCACAAACAACATCAGAGGTATGTCTCCTGGGAGAGGTGGGCAGGATGCCTCCTGAGAGGCATGACAGCAGGGAGGGGACATCCATGACCCAGGTAACTTGCCACAACCCAGCCTCAACTGAAGACTCAGAAAACTGACTCTCAAC
Organism: Cacajao melanocephalus; assembly: GCA_963573385.1. Lineage (NCBI taxonomy): Eukaryota > Metazoa > Chordata > Mammalia > Primates > Pitheciidae > Cacajao > Cacajao melanocephalus. Next base: position 66,331 of record CAUYLG010076325.1, read on the forward strand.
ACACAGAGAGCTGAGTCAAGTCCCAGGTATGGGTGTTCATACACCCAGGGGTTTAAGTGCAAAAGGAGCCAGCTCTGTCCCGGGAACATAACAACAGGTCAGCATGGCCCACCATTACTGCCTCCAAGCCAGACCCTCAAGCTGTAACCGTCCCCAGTGCCCACAGGGACAAGCTGGCCAAGGGACAGCCCCTTGGCCATACCACTGCCCTCTGCAGGGGTCTGCCACCCTCCCCCCACCCCCACCGAGTGAAGTGTGCAGGGAACAATCATACTTCCTTTCTTTCCCTGCGGCAGACATGCAGTTTTCAGCCTCCACGCCAAGCTGAAATGCCTGGTTCGTGGCCAATGGCCTTGGCTTGCTTTCTTACTGAAATATTCTTGTTTCCCAAGCCTTTCCCTTAAGGTTCTCACTTCATTTCACCCACAAAGTGTCTCTGAACCACCACGTTGAAATCCTAGCCCTGGAGACTCTGCAGCAGAAACATGACCTGGAAATGTAGAAAGCCAGGAAGGAAACCGAGCCCAACTCTTGTTGTGGGACTGACCCCCACTGCTCCCCCAGGAGGAAGCTGAGGAATGTGAAGGTTCCTTGTCTCCCAACCCCTACCCTGCTTAGGGGAGCCTCCTTGCTGCCTCCCATGGAGGCTGGGGAATGTGGGAGGTACCTGGATGGGGCTACAGTCACCACCCTGGGCATCCTGGGTCCTTCTCCTCTGGCTCCCACCCACCCTGACCCCACCCTCACCTGGTAGGCGGCTTGTCTCATGAACTGCTTGGCAGGCTGCTTCCAGATGGCAGGCACTGTGATGACCCATCTGACATCAGAGTTCTCGAACTCCGAACCTGCCTGGTCACTCAGCTCCTGGAGCCAAAGGAAAGAAATACAAGTCAAGTGGCAGCTGGTCCCCGGGGCAGCCTCCTGTGGGTTCACTGAATCCAGGCTTCCCGCCACAAGCTCTTCAGGAGCTGTTCCAGGGCCCCCTGAACTTACCAGCATCAGAGAGCAAAGATCTGTTTCCCGAATATTCAGCAAGCAGGGAGCTCTAGCCCCTTTCCCTCACTAAATGAGACCGTGGGCTGGAGAGTGGAGAATCAGAGGAAATCCCTGTGGCCATGTCCTAGTCATGTGACTTTGGACAAGTGACAACCTCTCAGGCCTCAGTTTCCATATATGTGCAGTGGCGATAATAATGCCTAGCTCCCAAGATTGTTGAGAGGATTGACAATTTAGGGAGAGCTGTATTTACTGAGCACTTACCACATGTCTCCTACCTTATTAAGCACTTTGCACACACTATCTCTATTCATCCAGTCAAGAATCCTGTTAGGAAGGGATTCTCACTGTGCCCCTTTCCTACAGATAGGAATACTGAGACTTGGATATGCTCAGTATCTTTTTTTTTTTTTTTTCTGAGATGGAGTTTTGCTCTGTCACCTAGGCTAGAGTGCAGTGGCAGTCCTGGCTCACTGCAACCTCCACCTCCTGTGTTCAGGAGATTCTCCTGCTTCAGCCTCCTGAGTAGCTGGGGCTACAGGCACGTGCCACCATGCCCAGATAATTTTTTGTATTTTTAGTACAGACGGGGTTTCACCATGCTAGCCAGAATGGTCTCGATCTTCTGACCTTGTGATCTGCCTGCCTCGGCCTCCCAAAGTGCTGGGATTATAGGTGTGAGCCACCACACCTGGCCTCAGTACCTTTTTGACCACTGTACAGCTAGAAAGTAGCAGAGCCAAAATTTAGACCCAGACCCTAGTCTATTTGGACACAGAGAAGGTCCGAGTTGTTACACGTGGTCCTGTAGCTGAACAGTACCTGGCCCACAGTGATGCTTACCAGGTGGTGGCAGCTGTCGTCACTGTCATCTACCTTACGCAAGGCCAGCATATCAGGGGAGTTTTCCCAACAGGAAGGGATGGCTATGAATGACATGACCTCACCAAGAACCACGTAGCCCTTAACTTTTGGTTATGGTTAAATCACATCACTGAGGCCCATGTTGATAAATGGGCTGGGCAGAAGCATCAAAGGTTTCCACCTGGTTCACGGAGACGAAATATGTTGCTGGAAAACTTCTTAGACTCAGTATTCCCATCTGCGCAATGGAGATCATGAAAATAACCCACAGCATCACTGGCAAGATTCAATGAAAACATGTAAGGAACGTCTGGCCCAAAGACCTCTGACAAATGCTAGGTCTTTCCTTCCTTTCTCTTCCCATTGCCACATTCACCAGACGAATCTGTAATCAAACCTAAACACACACCAAGGCCCTTCTGTGTCTAAATCAGCTCTGACACCAGAAAGATTAATAGACTGGTAAAAAAACAAACAAACAAAAATTCCTGACAGTGTCTCGTTTTTCCTATTGTTTCAAATAGTTATCTTGGGTCGGGCCCACCCTTTCTCTCTCTGAACTAACTTCCTCTTTGATCAGTAAGTGATTTTCTTTTTGCCTTTACTTTTTCTAAAACTTTTAAATAAAAATGTCTCATGGTAAAAATTTGCACACCATAAAATTCATTGTCTTAACCATTTTTAAGTGCACAGTTCAATAGTGTTAAGTACATTCAGTAAACTATTTTAAAACATATTTCTAAAAACGTCTCTGCTTTGGACCAACACAAAGCAGCCATTTTTTTAAAATCATCCTCATATTTCGTTTCCTTGCAGGTCTGCATTGGGCTTGAAAAAAACAGGTGAGAGGTATGATGTGTGTCAGGAAGATTCTAAGCACAGTGCCCAACACCAGGCAGAAGATTTTAAACTCTTTAAAAGGAAAAGGGTTCAAAGTACACATGATCGGCTTGTCTGGAGAGTTTAGAGGAGCGGTCAGTTCCCCAGCGGGTAGAGAACAGCTTGGAAGGGAAAGGCGCCAGCATTAATTAATTTATTATCTCATGTGTCAGGCACTGTCACAGGCTTTCCTTCATGACCCACTGGGATGCTTCATTTTGGTGACGCTTAGACATTCCGCTTGAGTAGATATCCTGCCTTCGCTCGTTCTGGCCAAGCCATAGCCCCCCGTCCCTCTGACTCCAGCCAGGCCCTGGCAAGTGAGTTCCTCCTATCCATCAACTAGCTTTTTCTCCTGTAATTTATTCAAGGCATGTTCCCTGCCAGGAGGAGCTACCTTTGAAAGGAAGGTGCCAGCAGGTTCCCTGGAGCCTCTCTGGCTGAGCTAAGGAGTTCACAAACAACCACCCACATTGCCACTTGACCTTCTGGAGCCGTTCCCTCCACCTCCTCCCTCCCCTTCTGAGATGGGCTGCTCATTCCTTTCCGGCTGGCAACACCCTGGGCTTTCTGAGTCCTAAATTTCTACCTGCCCACCCCCACCACTAACCCTGATCCCTATGGCTCTCCTTCCTAACTCAGGAGCCCCTGTGTACTTTGCACTCTCTGCTCCTTCGCCTGCCTCAGAGCCCACAGACACGCCCTCACGTGGCCTCCCAGGCCACAAGGTGCTAAGCTGGTCCCTCTGCAACCTTTGCTCTTCGGGCAGACTGGGGTCCACCTCACTGTACCCCTCCCCTTCTGCTTTCTGCCCCCTGGAACAAAAGGGCTGCCCCCTTCTCCAGTTCCAAGCAGACTTCAGGACGCTTGTCTCTGACTATGGTCACCTTCCTGAACATGACCCAGTTCCCCCCTCCCCCTCCCATGCCTCTTCCCTCCACCCCATCTTGTTTCTAGGCCTCTCCCCTTGTCCCCTTGTCCCCTTGCTGGTGAAATATTGTTTGTCCAGAACCCACTCCTTCCAAGCCCCTAGACCCTCTTTCTTCTTGGTTGTCAGGATCCTCCCTCTTGCTCCCTGAATGACCCCGTGGCTTTCAGTCTCAGAACCTCCCTCTCTCCCTGCAGACAAACTTGCAGAATCTGAGTCAGCTCCCTCCACACCACCGACCTCCACCCTGCAGGCTCTTCGGATTACTGGAGTTTCTCACTCTATGCTGTGTTCTGAATGTGTCCCCCAAAACTCATGTGTTGGAAATGTACCCCCCAGTGCAACTGTGTTTGGTGGGAGGTGGGGCCTAATGGGAGGTGCATATGTCATGAGAGCTCCAGTCTCAGGAATGAAATTTTGCCACTATAAAAAGGGCTTGCAGCCAGGTGCAATGGCTCACGCCAGTAATCCCAGCACTTTGGAAGGCCAAGGTGGGTGGATCATGAAGTCAGGAGTTCGAGACCAGCCTGGCCAACATAGTGAAACCCCGTCTCTACTGAAAATACAAAAATTATCCGGGTGTGGTAGTGCTTGCCTGTAGTCCCAGCTACTCGGGAGGCTGAGGCAGGAGAATCGCTTGAACCAGGGAGGCAGAGGTTGCGGTGATCCGAGACTGCACCATTGCACTCCAGCCTGGTGACAAAGCAAGACATCGTCTCAAAAAAAAGTGGGGGGCTTGTAGGAGTGAGTGAGCTCTTTCTCTTCTGCCATGTGAGAAAAAACTGTTCCTCCCCCACATCCCCCAAGCAAGGAGATGCTGCATTCAGGGCTCCATCTTGGAAGCAGAGACTGGGCCCTCACCAGACACCAAATGAACCAGCATCTTGATCTTGGACTTCCCAGCCTCCAGACTGTGAGAAATAAATTTCTGTTTTTCATAAATTACCCAGTTTGTGATGTTCTGTCACAGTAGCACAAAATAGACTAAGATACTTGATATGGTTTGGTGTGTCCCCACCCAAATCTCTCTTTGAATTGTAATCATCCCCACATGTCAAGGGCAGGGCCAGGTGAAGATGATTGAATCATAAGAGCAGTTTCCCCCACACTGTTCTCGTGGTAGTGACTAAGTCTCAGGAGATCTGATGGTTTTATAAAGGGGAGTTCCTCTGCACAAGCTCTCTTGCCTGCTGCCATGTAAGACATCCCTTTGTTCTTCCTTCATCTTCTGCTCTGATTGTGAGGCCTCCCCAGCCATGTGCAGCTGTAAGTCCATTAAACCTCTGCCTTTATAAATTATCCAATCTAGGGTATGTCTTATTAGCAGCATGAGAACAGACTAACACAACGCTCTGCTACTATCCTGATGCTCGTGTCACTCATTCCCCCACTAGAAATCCTTTAATGGCTTCCCACTAACCAAGAAGAAGTTCCCTGGCTTGGCATCCTTGGCTGTGCACCGTCTTGTCCTGAGGTCACAGCATCCTGGCTTTATCCCACAGCCTTATCCTCCCTCCTTCCACTCCAGCTGCTTTCTTCCACAGCGGTTTGTCTGCTGCTTTCTTCCTTCTGAGCTGAGCCTGGGCCACTCTACCAGCTTGAAATACCCACCCTTCCAGTTGCTGCCTGTGAACCAACCCCACCCTGCCCTGAATCCACCTCCGACAGGAAGCCTTCCATGATGCTCCCCACTGGACAGAATCTCTGCCTCCCCCAGCACCCACAGCTACCCTCTCACGACTCTGACCCCAACCACACACTCCTGAGTTGATTTCTCACTGCCATAACTTGTATAGGAGTATACAAGACTGAGTTGATTTCTACACTGCTATAACTTGTACAGGATTTTGCACATAAAAGGCACTCCAAAAAACAGGTACTTGAAAGTAATACCAAGTTCTCACTTCCTCTTTGTCTCCCTCTGACCCTATTTCTAGAATTCACTAAATTTCCTTTAGTGATCACACAATCCCAAATGCTTCTGAAGTTCCCAAATCTTTTTGGATAAAGCTCAATACATCAGGGCTGTTTAATCATCTGATCACCACCCACTGGTTCTCAAGCCTGTGGGAGGAGACAGGGAGAGGAGAGCCATATTCCACTTCAAAATCAGACATTTTCGGCATTTCAGGCCATCATGACCACAGACCTTTGTGGGGGTGATCCAAGGGGGCTCACACTATTAGCTTCTTCCGTGGGATCTGGAGGGACAGAGGAAGAGAGGGAGAAGGAGGAGAAATAGCAGCCGCCATGTACCCAGTGCTGACGATAGACCAAGCTTCAAGGGAGGCACTGCATGTCCAATCCTATTTTCTATCAAATGGCCTAGGAGGTACAGTTACACACCCCACTCTCCAGTTAGGAAAGTGGATCTTGGAAAGATGAAGTACCTTGCCCCAAATGGCACAGCTGCTAAGTATGTTTCCTGCCTCTCTTTTTCTTTTATTGTGATATAATTTCCATACCATAAAATCCTCACTTTTAAAGTATACAATTCAGTGGGTTTTAGTGTATTCACAAGGTTGTGCAGCCAACCCCACTACCTAATTTCATCACCCACCAAAGAAACCCATACTCTTTAGCAGTTTCTCGTACTCCCACTCCCCGCAGCCCCCGGCAGAAAAAGCTTCTGCTTTCTGTCTCTGTGAAGGTGCCTGCTCTGGACATCTCATACAGATGGAATCACACGACATGTGGCTGTTTGTATCTGGCTTCTTTTACTTCACATGGTGTTTTCAAGGTTCCTCCATGTGGTAGGATGTAACCGTAGTTCAGTCCTCGTTCTGGCTGTAAATAACATTCATTGTAAGACAGCTCACATTTGGTGTCTCCATTCATCAGCGGATGGCCATGTGGATTGTTTCCAGTTTTTGTCATTATGAATAGTGTTGCTAGGCACATTCATGTATACATGTGTAGGTGTGGACATTTGCTTTCCTTTCTCTTAGGTATCCACCCAGGAATGGAATTGCTGGGTCCTATGATAACTCTGTGCTTTACTTCTTTAGGAATTGCCAAACTGTTTTCCAAAGAGGCTGCCTCATTTTACATTCCCAGCAGCAGTGTGTGAGGGTCCATCCTGCCATGTGTACTCCAAAGCTCAAAGCCCAAAGCCCACACTTTCCCTCAAGGCTGTGCCCCCTACCCTTGCCAGCAGGTGCAGCAGCCCGAGACATGGAGCTGGCATGGGCACTACTGCCTAGCACGCAGCCAGCTGGCCTCAACTATCAGTCTTACCTTCAGTGCCTGCTCCTTAAAGTACTGCAGGGCATAAGCAAAGATTTCAAGGGCTTTGACTTTCTTGCCATTTGCTGCCGTCAGGTCTGTATCCATGGTGAGGTCCTGGTAGGAGGAAGAGGAACAACACTAAGATGATGACAAAGGAGCAACATGTCTTCTGGCTTTGGGGACTGCTCCAAGGGGATCTAGAGGATTCTGGTGAGCCATGTTTGTGTTTCCCCATGCTTAAAGAGGCAGACTAGGGTGGTGCATCCCCCAAAATGGGGCCTGGCAGCAGTGTCCCCTTACTGTGTAGGAGGCTCTGGCTGTCCCCTCCAGGCCCCACCTTCACTGCTCTCTCCTTCTCTCCCTCTCTCTCCTGGATCCTCTGGGAGCAGAGATTTCAGGGGCAATGGTAGAAGTCAGGAAGAGAGAATAGGCAGCAGGTGCCACTCCCCATGCAATTTCCATACTATTTCCACATTCAAACATACATGGTCATGCTCAGGATTCCCCCCGATGGAGGCCTAATTGTACCAACCCACTGCCATGCAAGATACTAAACAGATGAAGCTTTCATTCCCCAACCAAGTCACCAAAATAGAAGAGCTCCTATTTTAAGACTTGCCCTGTATAATCTGCCAGGAACCCAGCATGGCTGCCTTCCTTTCTCCACCGAAAGTGAAAGCAGCTGCTGAGTGTGGTCCTAAAAAGAGGATGCTCTGCAGAGCCCAGATGCCAGTGGACGGAGATCACTAAAAAATGATGAGAAAAGTCCCCATGGGGTAGGGATGGGCAGGAAGTGAGAGCAAAAATCAGCAGAAAGCCCCCGGGTCCCCTGAACCAACAAGCTTATTACTGCCAGGAAAAAAAAAAAAATCACTGGGGCCTCCAGATTGATCCAGGCTGGGTAATTATGCTTTGCCTTGGGAGTGAGACCGGGTATTGAATTACTAAGCCAGCCACGTGGAGCCGTCTGTGGCATCCTGACCTATCTGCACTTGCTCACTCCTCCCAGCCAGCTACCTTCTGCTTCTGGTGTCCAGCAAAGATACCCCAGCTTTGGGGCAGCAGCTCCCAGGCTCAGGAAGGTGGCCAAGTGCCAGGAAGCCACGGCTCTGAATTGAAAAAAACCCTGTGCCTCCTTCCACCTGCCATCCTGATACTCAGCGTTGAATCCCACCAGGCAAAATAGGAACAGTTCATTTCTAGCAGAACTCGGTCTGCGCCATAGAAAGACAACCATGCCGATGAGCACAGAGCCTTGGAAGGCATGGTGCTGGCTGCTGAGTTTCCCATTTATGTTCATTTTGTCATCTACAAGCGCTCAGCAGACAAATGCAAGCAATTAGAATAGGAGCTTGCACTTGACTAGAACTTCATCTGCACGAGGCATGGCTCTAAGAGCCTTATGTATTTTGATTCCTTTAATCCCTATAATATCCCCATGAGGAAGGCACAGCCATTGTCTCCATTTTACAGAGAAGACAAAACAAGGCAGGGAGAGGTTAAGTAACTTGGATTACGTTTCTCAAAGGTACTAGTGGCCAGATTGAAACCCAGGCCATCTGGCCCCAGAGTCCGTGGTCTTAATCATGATGGTCATCCTGCCTTTCTGAGCACTGAGAGTTAAGGAAACTTCATGGAATAAAATGCTTGAATCGAAAAAGTTCTATCCTATGCCCTATCCTTTCTACAAAGCTTCAGGGTGGCAGGGGGTGCCTATTTGATGTAGGTGTCCTGGGTACACTGGCTTGCCGGGAACTGAGGCCACCACTCTGGGAGCTGGACCTCCAATTATTGGGCACTTGATGTCCTGAGCTCCCCCTCCCCCACATAGAGAGTTGGATGTACCAGTTGTTACTGGTTGTTACATCCAAACTGGTTAGTTGAGAGCTGCTGCCCTGAGCTCCCCATGTGCCCCTAGCCCCCAGGTGGCTCCTTCATGATTCGCTGATCTCTCCATAATCCAGAAACTAAAGGGGGAACTGCTGGCACGGAAGGAGGCCCCCAGCACCCCACTCCCCTGGTATAACCAGGGTCTACTCCGATAGGTCCATTTTCAAGACAAATGAATGGTTAAATATTCAGAATATCTCCTTGCCCACATGCACATTGGAAAGCATTGTGTATTCCACAAAAGCGCTGTGTACTCCAGGTTGTGTCTAAAATCAAGGTAAATGACATTGATTTCTGCTTGGGAGAGATGGGAGGGCCCCTTGGGTTGGAAGGACATGCTTCCCCGACCCCAAGGCTGGAGGAGCCGTGGTGCTCCATTGAGGGGCACTTGGGGCCCCAGGAGAGGCTCGCTCACCCCAGTGGTGTGCAGCTTCATCTTGAACTTCTCCAGGTACAGCCATTGCTTGGCCTCATTGGGATCCAGGTCATGGTAAAAGTCCCTGGCGGCATACCCGAAGCTGTGGAACTTCCTCTCAGGAGTCAGCAAGATGGTGGTTGGAGTCTTCTGATTGGACACACCAGGGTCTCCTCCCTCCCATCGCCTGCCACCAAGGGAAGCAGAAGTTATGGGGGCTTCTTTCAAAATCCAGTTCAGGCTTGAACACCTACTGTATGCATGAGTGTCAGTGATGTAGGTGCCCAGACGCACTCTGGTTCTGCTGGATGAGCAACTACTAGAGATACAACTTCAGTTAAGAAGAAGACGAATTGGCCAAATGCAAAGTTTCTGCTCAATAACAAGCTCTGCCTTGATCCTTTCATTCCATGCTTACTGGGTATCTACCCTAAGCATTTACCTGTGTGCCAGGTGCTGGCAGGAAACTTTTATATCTGTGCCTGCAAATAATTCACAATCTGCTAGGCAACGTATTTTTAATTTGCAAGCACTCAATAGCAGATATACTGCTAGGTTGAATCCTCTTTGAAACAAAACAAGGTAGGCACGACAAATGCATAATGACCTGCCTTATGAGATGCAAATGAGGGGCCCAGGGAAACAGCCTGAGGTGCCAGCTGGGTGGGCAGAGGAAAGAACGCAGGATTCAGGGGAGAACTGAAGAAGAGACAGACAACTGGATCTCAAAGGAGGGAAGGACACTCCAGCTGCTCAGAGGTGGGCCAGCACGAGGAATTCGTGGGGAATGTGAAGTGATTGTGTTGGTTGGAGAGAGCATGTAGGTGATAAGAGTGATTGTGAAAATGCGAAGAGTGAGAAATGTGATTGGGAAAGTGGCTGGAATAGGCTGAGGAGAACCCTGGGGACCTAGACATTTACTCTGTGAGTAATGGGAAGCCACTAAAGGTCTTAGACCAGGGGATGACAGAATCAGAGCTGCTGTTCATAAGGGCAAACTGAGCTAAACGGAGGGGAAGGGAAGCCAGGAGGCTCAGACCTATAATGGAGCAGAGGTGAAAGAACCATAGAAACAGAGATCTCAGCACTTTGGGAAGCTGAAGTGGGAGGATCACAGTGAGCTATGATGGCATCACTGCAGTCCAGCCTGGGCCACACAGCAAGATCCTGTCTCTAAAAACAAATGAGAGAGAGAGAGAGCGAGCGAGCGAGAGAGCGAGAGAGAGAGAGAGAGAGCGATAGGCTACAGCAAGAGAAAGGGAAGAGGCAAGGGGAAGACAGGAAACTCAATGCATCGGCTCACCTTTGGGGCCACTACAGAGAAGCCAGGGCCACAAAGAGGCCAAGCTGTTCCCTTCCCAGCCTGCTGCTGGCCATGTGACCCCATGCACAGCCCATGCAGCCTAAGGTGGAGATGCAGTGCAGGAAGGGAAATGAGCCGCCTTCCTCACCCACTGGGGAGGTGGCCACGCTCCCAGCTGAGCCTGGACCTGCTCTCAACCCCACATCATTAAGCATCAGTAGGACCATCTTGGTCCAGATGGAGCTCTGCCCTCCACCAAGATTTGCTGCTCAGAGGGGTCTGGAATCATCCCTGGTCAATTTCCCTGTCAAGCTCCATCAGGATGCTGCTCCTACCCCTGGAGCCAAAGTCCCCAAGGTGACCGGACTGAGACACAGGGATGGTCCTGATGCCAGGCAGCTGCTCCACACACTGCCCTTCACACACGGAACTGTCATTAATATTAACAGTGACGGTGTCAGTAGAGAATGACTCCATGAGCTTTGTCCCTTCAAATTTTTATTCCTTCATTGCTACTTAAGACAAAAAAAGTTAACTTTCTCACTTATAATTTGTCATGTTAGCATGATTATGCAAATGTGTTTTGACTGAAATAAAATTCGGGTAGAACCAACCAACCTCCCTCCAAAATCTCTACCGTGACTAAGATACCACCTCTAGAGGCCCTGAACTATGGGCGTGGTTCGTGAGTCCCCCTCACAAGCAAGTTCGAAGTTATTTCCACTCCTTCTTTTCTGTTTTCACTGCCTGACTATTCTGTTCAAATTACATTTCTTAGAAGAACTACATAGAAGCTGATAAACATTGATTCTGGCCTTTTATGGCGTATTCTTTTCCACTGGAATTTTTCATCTTGGGGGGTCAGTGACAGCAACACAGACCCTCATAGCATCTGTCTGACTAACTGGAGAGAGAATCCTGGTGGCAACTGAACACCAAGGGCAATGCTGTCATCAGAGTTTGCTACAGAACGGGCTTTTCATCATTTCCTGATGACATGACACCCAAGGGTCTCTGCACCCACTTAGGACAATAGCTTCAGGCTGAGCAACATCTGATTTTCAAGAAGAAAGGTGAGACTTAAACCAAGATTGGGGGTCGGGGGGGAGTCATTTTTATTATGACTTGTGTTTTACACAACGCTTTATAAAAATTCCTAAAATGCAAACATTAGCTGGGTGTGGCTGTATGCATCTGTAGTCCCAGCCACTTGGGAGGCTGAGGCAGGAGGATCTCTTGGGCCCAGGAGTTTGAGGCTGCAGTGAGCCATGATCATGCTACTGCATTCAAGCCTGGGCAAAAGAGCAAGAACTTGTGTCTAAAAAAAATAATAGCAACAACAACAAAACTAAAAAATTCTTACTCTAGGAGCAGTGCTAAATTCCACAATTCCTCAGGTGAAGGAAATGCAAAGCCAATTACAATGTATCTTTAGAGTCATCCCTTGGAATTGAAAATTGGGGCGATAATTGGGCTTCCAAAGATTTGAGGGGCCACACCCTGCAAGAAGGTCATGGGTCAAGCCTGGGATCCTATGGATGGGTGGCGCTGGGGGCCTGCAGGCTGCTCGGTGTGTAGGGAAAGGAAGGGGGCACCCGGCACAGACTGCATCCCACGAGGCCCAGGGCAACTTTGCCTATGGGGCCAGTTGGCTGAGAGTCACCTCATGCTGCTTTCTCTTCAACAAGTGCTTTCTGCCCCTGGCTACCAACACCCCAGGACTTCTCTTCACTTGAAAGGACCAGCACCTTTTCCTGCTTTCATTTCACTACATGCTAAGCACCTGATAGACACTGTTGTTTCATTTGCACACACCTTGTGAGGCAGGTATTGTCAGGATCCCCATTTCACAGACGAGGAAACTGGGGTTTAGCAGATTCAGCCATTGCCTAAAGTCATAGAGTAAGTGGCCAAGCTGGCACCTGGATCCTTCCATCACAGACCCTCTACAGGTCTGTGCCTCTCACCTAGGCCACAAGCTGGATTCACCCAGGCCAGGCCTTAAATGTACTGCCCAGGCCCCTCCCCAGACCAACTAAATCAGAATTAAATCAATGTCTTTACAAACCAGGAGCCTAGAGCCTAGAGATCAGAAATGACTTGTCCCCAGTGGCATCGTGAGCTTGGGCTGAGCCGAACCAGGATCTGAAGTGCCAATCACCGGCTCATTGCCTAAGCCTACCCGGAGTCTCCATGGGTGCAGTAGCTGGCACCAGCCACATGGCCCTCCCACCCACAGCACTCACCTCATCACATGGATGCATTCCGGCTCCTTGGTGAAGCTGTAGGCATAGCCACTGGATGTGGTCCCAAAGTCAATGGCTACCACCACGAGAAACGACTGCTGTTCTGAGACGTTGGAGTCAGTGTCATTCTGCAGATATACATGAGGCATGGGGGGTGTCGGGGGTGGGCCTGGCTTTCAGGAAGACACCCCTGGGGGACGTTTACCTTGCCTAGCTGTGCACCCCCTGCAGACAGAAGGACATTCCATATTCCAGCTCAAGTCTACCACCTGGAGAGCCCTGGGGAGAGGGCAGGCCCCTGCCTGAGTGGCTTGGGGAGAAATGGGGGCACCCCTGAGTGGAGGGCCAGGCTGACTGGGTGAAGGTAACTGCCTGCAGCTTGCCCACTCCTCTCTATTGACTGTGCGGGCACACAGCTAGTTACAGAAATTCTACCATCAGGACTGGTCGCCCAGTAGTTCCTGAGCAGACACGATCTTCTCCCAACCCCTGCTGCCTTCCACAAGGCCCTGTGCAGACCTCTGGTCATGGCCAGGAGCATTTTGCCAGCTGTGCCCTCTGTACACCCAGGTGACTGCTCCATCTGTACTGGCGTTTCGTGCATGTGAGCAGGGCTGGGCATCCAGGACCCTGCCTGACCCCATCACGCCAGGCACATGACCCTCTGTGACTGTCAGGGCCCAGGGCCTTGCCTCATCTAAGTCACTTGGTCAGGCCATTTCAGGTTTCCAATCCTTTCTCTTTTTTTTAAAGCAGTTTAGACTTTTTTTTTTTTAACTCCCACAGAACTCCAAATTATAAAACCAACAAATGTTGGAGGGGAGGGGTGAGAATGCTACCCGCCTGGCCTCTCCTCACACTGCTCCCCTCCCCCACAGCCCTGAAACTCTTACAGGACACCTTCAGGGTACAAAGCTTGAAAACCACAGAACCTGGCCCGAGGGGACCAACCCTCCCAGTTTGCCCAGGACTGAAGGAGTCCCCAGGGTGCAGGACTTGCAGTGTAAAAGCCAGACAGTTCCAGGAAACCGGGACAGGCTGGCAACCCTACCTAGGGGTGACTCCACAGTTCTCCTCAGGTCTTCTTTGTGCATCTGCTCAGCTCACACAAAGCTGCCCTATCTTCCGGCACTCACTTGGGTTGGCTGTCTGCACAACTACATGTGCGCCCCTCTGAACGGCTGCCCCTCAACATCCATCTCTCCTCATACAGGGCAGGGTGGGAGCAACAGTCCCACTCAATGCATATGAAGCCCTGCTCAGTGTTTCTCTACTGGGCAAGCTGTTGCAGAAACAATTATACAGCCAGGGGCTTTTGGACACCGCAGACAACTGCAGTGGACAGAGCTCATGTATTCACTGATTCACTGGCCAGAGTCCGCGGCTTCCTTTCAAGAGGATGCCTCATGAGCTCTGATCCTGAATCTTTAAAGGGCTGCTCCCATCTCACCTGCTTCTGTGACCCACTGGCCCCTGCTCCAGAAACACTAGCCACAGCACAGAAGGCCTTCCCAGGCCCAGAATGGGGAAGGGGCTTAGCAGAGCTCCTGTAGTCAGGACCAGGTCAATTTAATCTCCAACCAGTGAATGTGAGGGACTGCCCAGCAGCCTGAACTATGAGATCAGACCCAGAATGCAAAGGAAGTCGGTACACACATGTGCACATGTGCACGTGCACACACACACACACACTTCTTACCACAATATGGGAGGGGGACAGAGGCGTTATTCCTGTGTCCCCAAGACTCCGGGCTGGAGATGAATATGCAGATGTGGGAGCCGTTTCTGAAAGGAAAAACAAAGTCCCCTCCTTAGAAGTGTCATGGGCTGACCCAGAGAGAAGAAATGAGGGCTGCGTGTTCTTGCTCCTCCAGGCACTGTGGCCTCTGCAAAGCCGGCTCATGAAATGGGCAAGGCCTAGCCCCAGCCAGGAAGGCAGGGGCATCCGTTCCAGCACCCGCTTGCATTTGGTATTTAGAACTTGACCAAATGAGTTGCTCCTTTCCTCCCAGCTGCCACCAGGCCTCTCTCTCTGTGCCACTCAACCCAACTTAGTCAGAGATGCTGCTCAGTCCCCGAAAGCCCCAGCTCCTGGCTTTGCTGCCTGTGGAGCCAGAGGCTAGGCTCCAGGCTGGACTAGCAGGACCTGTAGTCACCTGGAATTATGTCAAATTTTCATGTGCATTTTCTTGGAAGAGTGTCTACAGCCCTCGGGTTCCCAAAGGGGCGTGGGGTACCTCCCTCAGGGATGAGCAACCCCTATCCTAGGAACGTAGGATGAGACACCACTTCAGAAAGAGCGTCGTTGCCTAGCAGATGCACTAGCTCCTCACCCCTGCCAGAGCATGTGACTTCATCTCTCTTCGGTGATGCTGAAGGTTTGGGACCTTTTTCAATCATAAAAACCACAGCAAAAAGGCAGACAGATCAGCATTTCTAACCCCTGCAGATGGGGCCCAACAGCCATGAGGTCAAACAAGTGAAGGGCCAGTGGCTAAGCAGCAGGAGCCCCATTCTGTCTGTTGCCCTGCGCTCACCATCATTCAGGCCTAGCATTGTTCTGAAGTCTTCCCAGAGCCCAGTGGCTGTGCCCCAGGAATGGGCCCCCCAGGAGAAAACATACTCTCCCTGGCAGGCATTGGAATGTGTCACAGTGCTCTCCCTGCCTGCTGCCTAGGGCTGGCAGGGCACAGAGAAGCTGAGCGAGGATTTCGTGCTCCCACTGCAGAGACAAAGGCTGGACGCTAGGTACCTGCAACAACCCAGCATCATCCTCAGTGCTCTGTGCATACTGAAACCTGCTAGGAAGAAATGGGTGATTTTCCAAGGCAATATCTGTGGTCAAGGGAACCAGAGGTTTGAGGCGTCTGAGAAAAGCCTGCCTGCTTTTAGGGGAGCAGGTGGAGTGGTTCCATCTGCCTCTTCTGCTAAATTACTTTGAGTTAATCCCAGGCTCTTGCTGATTTCTTTTTCTACTTGATGAGAACTCAAGCAGCATCATTACAGTGGGTACCAAACGGGCTGTGGAATGAAATGAATCACGCAGGAGTGAATGTGAAGCCTCAAATCTGCACAGCCACCTCCCACTCTCTGCAAGCTCACATCCTCTCTCCTCCTGATGAGACTCAATTCCTATCTTGGGGAGAGAGAGGGACAGTCCTGTAATTACAGAGGCAAAATCCAACTCGCTGGGTAAAGGACTTGAATAGACATTTCTCCAAAGAAAACATATAAAAGATATAACAACAAGTACATGAAAAGATGTTCAACATCATTAGTCTCTAGAGAAACGTAAATCAAAAACACAGTGAGATATGGCTTCACACTGACTAGGATGGCTATAGTTTTTTAAGAAAGGAAAATAACATGTGTGTCAAGGATGTGAAGAAATTGGAATCCTTGCACATGGTTAGTGGGAATGTAAAATGGGACAACCACTGTGGAAAAGAGCTTGGCAGTTCCTCAAAAAGTCAAGTATAGAATTACCATATGACCAGTAATTCCGCTCCTAGGTATCTACCCAAGAAACTGAAAACAGGGACTCAAGGAGACACTTATATACAAATGTTCATGCAGCATTATTCACAATAACAGAAAGGCAGAAACACGTCAAGAGTCCAACAACAGATGAAGGGATAGGCTGAGCATGGTGGCTCACACCTATGATCCCAGCACTTTGGGAGGCCAAGACAGGCAGGTCACTTGAGGTCAGGAGTTCAAGACCAGCCTGGCCAACATGGTGAAGCTCCATCTCTACTTAAAAATACAAAATTAGCCAGGCTTGGTGGCACGTGCCTGTAGTCCCAACTACTTGCAAGGCTGAGGCAGAAGAATCACTTGAACCCAGGAGATGGTGGTGGCAGATTGTGCCACTGCACTCCAGCCTGGCAACAGAGTAAGATTCCATCTCAAAAATAAATAAATAAAATAAAATAAAACAGATGAAGGGATAAACAGATGTTGTATATCCATACAATGGAAGAGTATTTCATTGTAAAAAGGAAGGACATTCTTATACATGCTACAACATGGGTGAACCTAGAAAATATGCTAAGTAAAATATGTGGATGCAAAAGGACAAATATTGTATCATTCCACTTATATGAAATCTCTAGAAGAGGCAAGTTCATAGAGACAGAAAGTAGATTAGAGTTGATGGGGGTGGGAAGGAGGGAGAAATGGAGAGTTCTTGCTTAATGAGAACAGAACAGAATTTCTTTGAAAAGTTTTGGAAATAAACAGTGGTGATGGTCGTACAACACTGTGAATGTAATTCATGCCACCAAATCATACACTTAAAATGGTTCAAATGGCAACTTTTATGTTATACATACTTTAAAAAAAAAACTTTATTAAAAAGTTTAAATCAACTTGCTCATCTGGGAGGAGAAGCTATTTCTGATTTCTATGAGCACCCACGACTAACAGAATTGCTATTAGCTGTGGGTGCTAACTGCTCTTGAGAAGAGAATGGAGGAGTCAGCTCAGTTCCTAGACCAGCCTGCGGAACTCTACCATCTTTGCTAATCTCCCAGCACAAGGGAATCCCTTCCATGAATGCAGGGGGATCTCTGCCTTCCCACTAGAGAGCCCAGCCAGATAGTCCTTCCACCTGTTGGTGAGAGGTCCTCCCTGCCCACAGCCCTTGGGCAGCCTGCGGAGAAATGCTATCAGCACCAGGAGCCACCCTCTCCACCTGCTACCTGGAAGGCCTGCAGCCATGTGTCCACATTTGCACAGACGGTCCTGAAAGAAACCAAAGGTCTAATTGCCCAGAAAATCTGGTGTTGGCAATTAGCAAACAAGCTATTATCTGCAGACAAACTATCTACCCTGCTGTTGCTTGGTTCTAATTATCCCATCACTCAGCCCTTCTCAGAGCCCTGGGCCATCTCACTGATTTGCCAAATAGCCAAGGTTGGGCCACAGATGGAACACATGTCTTGGGTCCCCAGGGGACTCTAGGATACTTTGAGGGCAAGAATCAAGGATTTTTGGTTCTCCTGTACCTCCCCCCAACCCCACTGCAACTGGGCCAGTATTAAACAAATCATTTGACTTGCTGATCACTCAGCCAGGCCTAGAGGCAGCTGAACCTCATGGACTTTTTCCATCAGAAATTAAAATTCAGGTACATTGTGCAATGATTTAAAACTGATCTGCATAGAAGGTGTGAAGAAGTAACATTTTCATAGATACCTGCACATAGTGTATACCCACATCTGTATATCCGTATATTCCAAATCATATATTCCAAATCAAAGATAATTCACCAGCAAATGTCCATCAATACAGCACAGGAATATACACAGCCAGCAGAGACATGCTAATATTTCTCTGCTTCACCACTTAGGATGTCAAAGTGATGCTCAAAAATTCTCAGGAAAAAAAATGGAAAAGGCTATCTCACCCCCTTAGGAAGATGGGGAGTTTAATTCCGATGTGTCCCAACAGGCTTGAGATCTTGCATTCAGTAGGTAAATGACTAGAAATAAACTACAAAGGGTCAACAGAATATTATCTATTTATCTATGGATATCTGACAGATATAAGCTAACGAACAACAGGAGGGAACTGATGTATGGAATGCCTAAACATACCAAGTGTAGGCTGTGTATACTGGCTATCAATTATACAGAGGCCATTATCCACAGTAAGAAACTCCAAATGCCATTAAGTGTGGCACTGCCTCCGCTGCTTCTATAAAGCTAATACTACAACATCTCCCTTGGGACTACTTTCACCCAGGGGATATTCCACTTCAGCACCCACAGGTTGACCTGGACACACTAGGAAGAGAAGAGGAAGGCTAAGTCAACGCCTTGACACAAATAGAGTTTCTTAAAGTCAAGGCTTAGAAGAAAGAAAGGAAGCTGAAGAAAAGATTTTATCCAGACCCTTCTGTGGAAGTAGAGAAGGAAGACTGCTAAAAGACACGTTAAAGAAAATGCTTTATCAGGAAATGCGATCAAGGACAGAGCTAAAGGTGCTAGGAGTTTTAAGAAATACCTACTGCACCATTCTAAGTAGATTAAATAAAGACCCACTCAGAGCATCTTCCACTTCAAGCACTAAGTTACCCTAAAATCCCCTAACTCGGAGAGATTCGAAAATTTCACATCAAGGAGTCAGAAAAAAACTGACCCTTTCAAGAGTGCAAACTACCAGCTACAAAACTGTGGTTAAGCGGAGAAGGAAGAGACCCTGAAGCTTTCTGGGGAATAAACAAAAATTAATCATCCTGTTTCCTTTGCTATTAGTTATGGATAATTTAACATCACTTCAGTCTTGTAGAATTAGTGTGCAGACTACCTTTTTTGGTTTAGTGAATGTAAAAACAAGATGACAAAGGTGGTTATATATTCACTTATAAACCTGGAACACCCCACCCCAACACATTGAATAATTTTGCCAAAAAAGAGGGGTATATAAAGAAAAGAAAATATTTTTGCAGCAATGTAAAGGACAAATAAATGAAAGTACTAAATCTTGGCCAACAAGTCTCCTGCCCCAGGATTTCTTACAAACCCAAACCAGATAATTAAGGAAGACCTAGTTTAATTTGTTAGGTTAATCCTCATCCCTTGTCTTAGTGGTATAAGAATTAAAATCCAGGCTTCATCTGGATTTCTGCTGTAAAATGCAATAAATACAAAATTCAGAAACATTTTTATGTGTTCCCAGCTCTAATGACTTTAATTAAAGCAGATGTTCTTAAAATAAAAAATAGTCTTGATAAGAGAAACTCAAGGAGAGTCATAATTCATGAACTTGCTTGCTGTTCTCCCTGCCAGAGACATTAGTCAGCAAATGGCCGTGAGCAGAATCGCAGACTTTCTGTGATACATAAAATCAATTCTGCTCCATAAATACAACATGTTTAAAGATGAAGACAGAACCATAGGGCTGACTTTATTCTACAAGGTTCCAGGCTCCGGGGAAATGTGACAGGTGTTCTCAACAATAGTGACACGCTCGTTTCTCCAAACAGTCCTTCTTGTTAGCTTTCAGACTTATGTATCTATCAAATACATGCCCAATTTCAAAAGGAGTTTTAAGGTCTGGTCCTTATGATTTAAAAGAATACTATATATATATACATATATATATATGTATACACACACACACATATATATATATCACATACACACACACATATATATATGTATTTATATACATATTTATTTTTATATATTTTTTTTCCATTTCTTTTTCCCTGCTGTCTGTGCTGGCTGTGAGATGACAGGCCTTTGCTGATGATTGCCTAAAATCAGACTATTTGAAAAAAACCTCTCTCTCTTTCTCTCCTTATATGCCTGCCTGCAGTGTCATCTTTGAAAATTGATCAGCTCAAGGTCATATGTAGGTTACTGGCAAATATCTTTTCAGAAGGAAAATAAAAAATATTTTATTACCCTATAACAGGCTTCATGGCTAGCTGAACTAATGCATTATTACCGTAAGCTGAACTTCCATTTCAGTAAATAATTTATGGGCTTTTTTTTAATCACCATGGTGGATGTCCAGAGTAAATGGAAATTTTATTGGCATGAACCAGGAGACCCTCTCACTACAAAGAACACTGAGTGTAAAATAACCACTCTGCAAATGCTAAATAATAATTATGGAAATGAGCATTTACCATGGCAGAGACGGTAGCACCAAGCCCAGGCCAAGATGACGGCGGCACCAGGCCCATCCTGACATGGGGTAGCATCTTCTTGTTACCCCTCCTATCTCTCTGAATAGTCTAGGAGATGAGATGCCCCAGGGAGAATGAACTAGGGCATCTGGGTTTTCCCAGAGACAGGAAAATCCCCGAGTCCCTGCAATCCGACTGTCAGTGGGGGTGGTTCATAGTCTCTCTCCTAACGGCAGGTTCATGCACTGGTTTGTGGGCCTCCAACTGTGTCTCTACATGTCCAGGCAATTGCTGGGAGAGGGGAAGACATACTTGCTTGACCAACAGTTTTACTACTAATTTTCATGAATTACACTTGGAAACCTTGCAGCCCTGCCCTCCAGCAACCAGCATTTGGAGAGGCTCCACCAGATCACTCTACACATGGTACTAAGGTGTTTCTGTCCACCTGGCTTCTCTCCCATGGACTCTGCTTGTTGGGGAAGGGCCATGTCTTACTTCATATCTAATTCCTTAGCTCCTGACATGTCACAAGCACTCAAACAATGTTGGATGGATGGATGGATGGATGCATGGATGGATGGATGGATGGGTGGATAGATGGATGGGTAGATGGGTGGGTGGATGGATGGGTAGATGGGCGGCTGCATAGATGGGTGGATGGGTGGATGGATGGATGGATGGATGGGTGGATGGGTGGGTGGGTGGATGGATGGGTGGGTGGGTGGGTGGATGGATGGGTGGGTGGGTGGGTGGGTGGGTGGATGGATGGGCAGATGGATGGATTTTTTATGTGTGTCCAAAAGTGGACTCAGACTAAAAGAGCCAGTGAGTTCTTTCCCAACTGAGGCATCAACTCTCTTGAGTTCAGATATTAGTAATAAACATGCCATGCTGAGTGACCTCCAACAATGTGGGGTCAGCTTTCAAATCCCCAGATCTGCCGCTCTCCTCAGACACCCCTTTTGCCTGGAAAACCACCACTGCTCCCAGATGGGAGAGTCCCTAGACTTCCTCCCTGTTCATTCTACCACCAGGCCCTGCCATTACTTCTAATTAGCATCTCTCACCTTCACTCTGTCTGCTGTCACCGCTACAGCCTTCGTCCAGATCCTCCTGAACTTTCAGTTTCCCTGCCCTGGGCCTGCCCCCTCCAAGCCACACTCACGTGCAGTCAAAGCCATCTGGTCAAAATCAAGGTCTGCTCACCTAACTCAATCTTGTCAGGGTCTTCCCCTGATGCCTATCCCCCATGGGATAAAGTCCAGCACACTACTGACGCCCAGGCTCTTCCAAGTCCACCCCATCTCCCTCTGCAGCCTCTTCTCTCTCTACTGCCCCACATCCCTGGCCATACCAAACCTATCCACAGACCTTGGAATCTCTGTGCTTATCCAGCCTCTGGGCACTGCACATGCTGTTCCCCACCTAGAGTGCATCCTGCTTCAACAGCAGGCAAATTCTGCATCACCCTTCAGGAACCTCTACCTCTAAAAGTCAGCCCCCTCTGTTTGAGAGAGAAGAGCCTTCTCAGCTCCCTCAGTGCAGATGAGAGAGAATCTTGTGCATCAGGGACCAACTGGCAAAACCCAGATGGGGGAAACTCGACAAGAGAAGACAGCTTTCTCCTAGAGATAATCACAAGGAAAATATACAGGAAAGGAGGGAAAACCTATGGACCAGAGGGTCTCAAGTCTGCTGTGCATCAGAACCCCCAGAGGGCTTGTTAAAGCACAGATTAATGGTCTCACCCCCACAGTTTCTCATCCAGTAGGTCTGAGGCTGGCTGACAATTTGCATTTATAATGAGTTTCCAGGCTATCCTGACTGCCCCAGAGACCAACTGTGACAGCTTAGAAGAGACTTAAAACACACATCAACTCCAATAAATGCAATGGATGGACTTTTAGTGGATCCTAATTCAAACAATCAAAACATTTTATATTTATGAGACAATTAGAAATGTAAACACTGACCAGATATTGGTAATACTAAAGAATGATTATTAATAGGATAGTCACACAATTTTTAAAAGAGCCCTTGTCCTCTAAGGCTACATTCTCAAATGTGTACAGATGAAACAACAGGATTTCTGGGATCTGCACCAGAATAACAGGAGAGGGGAGGGGCGGGGATTAAACAAGGTTGGCCACGAGTTAATAATGACTAAACCTGGTGACAGATTCATGAGGCTTCAATATAATATTTGCTCTGCTTTTGTATGTTTAAAACTTTCCATAATAAAATAATTGTGATTTGAATATGCCAGTTACATGGAAGCTCCAGGAGGGCAGGCCAGTGTTATTCTTCTGCCATCCCTTAGAGCACCTGGCCCATAGGTGGTAGGTGCTCCACACATATTTGGCAGATGAATGAACAAACCAATAAGGATATAAGTTCATTGAAACCTATACATGGACTTTGAAAGCTTAGGAAGGTTTTGGACCTGGGTCTCAGGGTGGGTGAGGGTCTTCCATTCAGTGGGCTTCTCTGGGGCTGAGGCTGGTGGGCCCAGTAGACCAAACAGCCCTTAGAGGAGTCAGAATTTCAGCAGGCACCCACTGGCCCCTCGCAGATAACAAAACAGATGAACAGCCACCAGCTGAGTGGCTCCCACTCCGAGATGGGCTCCAGCCAGGTCTCAGGTACAGGGTCCTCTGATCATCAGCTGACAGCTCCTAAACTTTGTAGCTGCTCTGTGAACGCAGGGCCTCAGAAGAGGCAGGGGGGTGTCCTCCATCTACTACTGGGCCCCTCCATGTCTGAGAAACAACTGGGCCTGCCCCTGCAGAGAGGCAGGATCACTTAAAGGACCCTGACATGCCTATTTTGCTTTGTCCTTCAGACTTGCTGGATCCCAATGCCATATGGGAGGGGCAAGATGTAACAGCCTTGGCATCTTCCCGCGGTTCTCACCCCAGACAGGAATAGCAAGCTGAAATGCTGATGTCAGATGCCACCCTGTGACCCTTTGTACCACAAGCGCAAGCTCTGAGTCTTCCCAAAGGGTGTGTGTGTGTGTGTGTGTGTGTGTGTTCCTGTTGGGGGCAAGGGTACTGGGTTCTCTATGCTCAAGCCCCAGGTTGACCTTAGCATTGCGATGAGCGGAGGAGAAAGGCCAGGCAGTCACATGAGGGCTGCAGGCCAAGGGGCACATCTCCTAGAACCAGGATAGCTTCGGAACAGGAGCAAAGCCAGAGTTGGCTCTTTGGCTGCTGTTCTTAGAGGAGCAGAAGGAAAACAAAATAACTCCCGAGGAGGATGAAGAACTTGGAGATGTGGATGCTTGTGAGCATGGGGACACTGCCTCACCTCCCTCTGCACCCTCTTCTACCTCCATGAAATGACTGGTATTCTCAGGGCCCCCGTCACTATATATCAATGAACACAAGAGCCAATACATGAGAAACTCTGAAATAAACACCAGCCCCCACCTACCATTTTCCAAATTCTTTCATGGGGTCAGATATTCATGCATTTTTTTGTTTACTTTTAGGCTCTTTCGCAAGTTTATTCAAACAAATTATTAATTCAAAACCACTAGAAATGTACAAACCCAGAACTCTGTCGGGAAACCTATCATAGTCGGCACTCACTGAATGTGTATTTCCTGCAAGATGAGAGCCTTACAGGTGTATCTCATGGGATCTTGCCCTGTAAAAAAGGTTGCTGTGAATTACTGTCATTCTTCCCATTCTATGGATGACAAAATGAAGCCTAGAAGGGTAAAAAAGAAGCCTGCATCCTTAGGATGCCACCCAGGTGGACTGAGAGCTCTCTGACTCCAAGCCTGCATGCCTGCACGTGCCCAATGCCACCAAGGCATCATCTCTAACTACAAGACAGGTGCGAATGTAAATCCCCATTTCACAGATGAGCAAATAGCTGGAGGAAATCAGAAGTCACCATCACAGGGCAGCTTCTGGCTGTGTCTGTCTGCAGGCTCATGAGACTATGTGGCGTATTCCTCTTTGGTCTGCAAAGCTCTGTTTCAAAAGCCATAATTCTCCCTCAAATCTGAAGATCCAGGTAGGAGAGGTACACAGTGGTAAGAGAGACTTTAGAGGTACTAGTTCAAAGTCAGGAAAGCCTGAGTTTAAACCCCACCATGATCACATCATAGATGCACACCACTGGGTGAGCTACTTAATATCCGTAAAACCTGGCTCATGGCAAGCACCCAATACATTATGGATGTTATTTTAATATTATCATTAATATCATCATTATAAAATCATTCCAACTGCTGCTGAAGAAACAACCGTGTGCTTACACCACAAGACAAGCAGAGCTTTCTCTTTGCACGATGTCAGCAAATGCATTTCCTTTACATTTCGCTTCTCTGGGCTTGTTAACCAAAGCTAAAAATTCCCACCAGACAGAAACTTGGCAAATGGAGCCTTCAGTAAAAACTTAGTGATAGGAAACATGAGGGCCGGTGCTGCCAGGGGTAAAGGAGACCCTCTGCCCCCAGTTTCCCACCTAAACTGTCTGCCCACCCATGGAATTTTCAGAACACCCTAAAAGAACTTGGGAGGCCACATGACCGCAACTTGAGCCTTCCTGAATTCTACAGGGAAGCCCAGTCTCCATTCTAAAAACTCCTGGATTAATGTAAAGATTCTCTCCAGCTTCAAGGACAAGATTCCACCTGCCTGGACCTCTGGAAGCCCAGAGGTTTAGACTTCCCCAATTTTATCATAAACAGCCTTGCGATAATTCAGTCTTCAGAGACCATGGCACAGCTAGTGCTGCCTAGACTGAGGCTAAAGAAAGGGCCAAGGCCATTCCAGGCCAGCTGGTTTTCCCCCTGAGCAGAATCTTTCACCTCCCAAATACTCACCACCTGTCCCTGAGGAGGGGAGAGGGAAGAGGAGGTTAACGGTCAGGAAGGTGAAGGTTCACCCTTCCCCAGCTGAACCCTCTTATGAGAGGGAGATGCACCATCTCCAGGCAGGAAGGGGAGCCCTTTGCCACCATGCACTCCAAACCTGAGTAACTTGGGTACAAACCTTCCACTCTCTGCCAGTGCCCAGGAGGGCAGAGGCTCGAGCCCATTAAAAACCCCTCTGCAGAATTCCTTAATGGAAGAGATATCCCAAAACAGTTATGTGGTTTGTGCACGGCACAAAGGTACCAACCTTGAGGGACATCTCTCAAGCAGGGCTGCATCTACCCAGAGGTAAGCATGCTATTTTCTTACCACAAAGGCATCTTTCCAAGCCATGAAGGGCTGCATTGCCTAGTGTGCCCGCCCCCCCCTTTTTTTGTAATTTTTGCACTTAAAGCAGATTTTTTGTAATTCACCCGAAAAGTAGCCATAGCACTTAATGGTCAAAAAAGGGAAGAAAATCCTGGGTAAGGTACTAAGTTCCCCATAAGTAAAGTTCAAGCAGAGGCCCGGCAACCACTTAACTGAGCTATAGAAGAGCAACAGAAGGTCAGATAAACTCAGCGGTGTGGGGTGAGAAGTAGAATTTATGAATTGACATGAGATTCACTGAGCACTTGCTCTGTGCACCGGGTATTGCAGAGGCTGAGTAGCTGTGCTGAAACGCAGCGGCTGTGGACCTCAGAGGGCTGTTTCAGACCTCGGTTCAGGTCCCTGCTGGTCTTGGTACACACTGCCAAGATACTGCTGTGTCCACTCAAAATCCATTTCCCACTTCTTAACTAAACCCGAATTTTTACATTTGGGGTGTGATCCCTCCCGATAACTTGGGGTAGATCCCAAGTAATCTAAGCCAATAATGGCGAGCCCCCTCCTGCTGCCAATGAGGGATGTGGGAGTGGGTTTGTGACTCACAGTCCTGGCTGATGGGACATGAAAAGAAGTCAGCCTGGGGCTTGTAGGAGGAAACATCCTGCCTCTTAAGCGAGGGCCCTGAGAAGAGGGTGGATACACAGGGGCATGAGGCCGCACCTGCAGCTGCCATCTTGCCACCAGCACACAGATGCAGCCACCACCAAAGGAACCTCCCTCTGTCCTTGATGGGGTCCATGAGCTGCCTAATCAGCCTGCCGGGCCCCTGGACTTCCCATTCTGGTCATAGTTTCCCTTCTCTGTAAACAAGACAAGAGTCGAGTTTTACATGCTTTGCAGCTAAAACGTCATTGATAGTGGTGCAATCTTCAACAAGTTACTCAACTTCTCTGGTGCTTGGTCTTACTTAGGTATTAGACAGGACAATAATAACTCATATGTCCCAGGACTAATCAGGATTAAATAAGAATAATGCAGGCAAAGATCTTAACAAGCAAGGGTAGCTATTATTACTCAGCATTTCATTTTATCTTATTAAACAACCCAGTGAGGTGGGAAATAGGTAGTTATTAGCCCCAGTTAACAGCTGACAACAACCAAAGCACAGAGAGGTTAAGCATCTTCCCAAAATCACACAGCTGGCAAAACCGGCAAGTGCCTGTCACCAGTGCCCGAGCTCCTTGTCTCCACCACATCCCTGAGGCTCCTGGACTCTGTGACTTCCGCCCAAGTCTGTTCTGCTAGCAACTTGCAGTAAGAGCAGTGAAAAAGTAAAGGCTTTTCTGGGAGTAGACCTAGGGAGTAACTGCTAATGGGTAGGAGTTTCTTCTCAGGGTGATCAAAATATTTTGGAATTTAATAGTAGTGACTGTTACACAATCTTGTGAACACTATAAACCACTGAATTTTATGTGGTGAGTTTTATATGTGAATTATATCTCAATTAAAAACAAATCAAAGAGCTGCTATTATCAGCCTTGTAAGGAGAATTGCCCCTGCCCCTTGGCTTCAGGAGCCCAGCCTCATCTCTGGGACTGGACTCAGCCACCACCACCCACCCTGGGCACCGCCTCCTCCCTCCCTTCCCTCCTCCAACCTCTGTGCCTAATAGAGTTGGCCACAACTTTCTCCCGGGACCCATCTAGTGGTGAATCTAGCTGCTGACTCCAGACTCTCCAACTGGGGCTGGGGCAACAGCTGGCACAGGCCTCTCCCAGACACCCCACTCTTTGGCAATGTAAGAACACAGGCACAGAGCTGGGGCAGCACCCTAGACACACAGCTGGGTTTTCACTCTTCCCCTAGATGCTGGGAAGCTGGCTAGCAGAGCAGAATGGCCCCATTCCTCCCGAGGGCCAGACGTGCCATCATGCCAGCGTGCTGCAGGCTGACTTGTGGTGCTTCCCCTAACAGATCAGCTGTTTCAAGGTATGCTGCAATAAATGCTAGTGGAAGCCTCAAAACCTGCAGCTGTAACTGGCCTTCTGCAGACCCACCTGTGTCAGGAGGGCAACCTGCACAGCCTTAAAACATTCTGCTGTGTGACCATCTGCATGTGCCAGCTGCAGCTAGCCAGATCCCGGGTAGGGAGGTATGCAGGAACCTGCCTAGGAAAGTGCTGCTTTCAGAAAATAAAGGAAAAGAGAAGGCCAATGCTAAAGGGGGATCCAAGGAACTCTGGGAGAGGACAAGCCAGGACCACCCACTGCAGCCTGGAGGGGAGGCACGATGGGAGCTACCCAGGATGCCAGGACACCCCCAGACGCCAAATGTCCTGCTCGGAACAGGCAGCCCCAGCACAGAGAGCGAAGACTTCCATGTCAGAAGAGAGGAGACAAAGTCCTTTCAGAGACTTTTTCAGACCTTTGAAGTCTAAAATCCCTAATTACTTCTTACTTTGTAAGTACAAAATCTTCAATGACAGGCTTACATGTGTACAAGTAGAATTAGTAAACTGGACTAAGTTATCGATTAACTTTAGACTTTGCTAAGTATGCATGGCAAAATTTCACGGGTAACTAATCTTGAAAGGAGTTGAAATTGAATCCCTAACTTCAGAGCAGTAAAGGGAGATAAACACACAAGACACTGAATGAACAATTCCTCCTGGGGACCGAATTTGCTCAAGGTCTTTTCCCAAGGAATCCAAAGGTCATGGAAAGGCATCTCCCAAGTCTCCTCTACAGAGCAAGGGACCCAGAGGTCACCCAGAGTATCCCACCTGAGGCCAAGCAGCTGTGATGAGGACAGCAGAGTGCCCCCTCCACCCCACCTTTTTATACTGTACCAAGCCAGCTCCTGGCCCAGAGAAGGCAAAATAGTGACCACCAAATGTTGATGAGCTTTTGAATTTGAACTTAAAGTAAGTCAAGCTCACAAAAAAACAAAAAACAAAAAACCCAAGTGTGCGTGACTAGAGCAGGGTAAGAGCAAACAAACTACAAACTCATCCTAATCCCTACCCCTCCTCGCACTGAAATGCAAATACAAGTCTCTCCGAACCCTTTGCTGGGGACAGCAGGCCTCAGAAATGCATACAGTCCAGGAAATAATGTACATGCTGTGTTTAGGGATCCTGGGGAGGCCATGCAGATGGCCCCAGCTGCCATAATATTCACACTCATCATCATGGGTGCTCGCACACACTGCTGTGTACATGTTATGAAAAAATGAGTGGGCCTGAAGCCACGTGGCCTCCAGGACCCCTTGTTCCAGCCCCCACACATCAGTCTCTGCAGTGCTTGGGTCCAGGAAATGAGGCTTTACACCTCGACGCCATCCACAGATGGACAACTGGCCAAGTCCAGGCAAAGGAGGAGGTCTCGGGTACCCAGGGTGGTCTGTCTCTGGCTTTTCATTACTGCTGCCCTACAGGCCTGTCCCTCCCAGGCCGCAGCCTTGCCGCTTCATTAGGCAAGGGCGGCTCCTCTGACTTATTGTTATCTCTAACAGCTCCGTCTGGAACTCAATCAATCAGTGGCCATCTCCTCTGCAGAGAGGAATGCTCCAGATGGGCCAGGCACAGGGTGATCCGCCTGACTTCCAGTAGGTGCACACTCCTCCCCCGCAGGGCCCAGAATGTCTGTGCCCAAGGTGCTGAGCTGGGAGATGGCCACAGGAATGCCTTGGACTTGGGGAAGTGGGAGCTGGTGCTAGGGACACCCACACCAGCCAGCTGCTCCAACCAAACCTTGTCTCCCTGCCTCTCACCCTCTCCACAGACCTAGTCTGGGAGTGTCCTGAATGGCATGGATGCCACACTGAGGACACGCTGGGTTAATGAACAAGAAGAGTTCCAGGGGCTGACCCCAAAACAGGAAGACGGGTGTTATGACCTGGAAGTTCATCAGTGGGACTAACCAGGGCCGACGTGAAACATCCCCTGTGCCCCACATCCGGTGTGCCTGTCCTGAGCCCTCCTCTGCCCATCCCTTTCCAGCTGTCATCAGTCTTATCTTGTGGACATGCATCACATGGGTATTTGATTCATGAGAATCCAACTATGAGGTCTCAGGCCAAAACAGCGGGCTGATTTCAATTTAAATATTAAATTGAATATTAAAAACACTATAATTAAATGCCCTGTAAAATTCTATTTTGCACATAGACTCTTCATGAGACACCATGGTAAGTGCCACAGGGGTGTCCGGACAGACTGACATCTCTGATGGGGGTGGAGGAAGGTAGCTCCAGGAAGGTGATACTTGGCTGCCTCCCAGGAGGGCAAGTTTGCTGAGTGAACAAGATGGGAATAAACACCAGGCCGAGGGAACAGCAAGAGCAAAAGCAGAGTAGTGTGAAGAGCTTCCCAGAGAGCCTTATACTCTCCCAGCTGGTGTCACTGCCTCCAGGCTGTCCCCCTGGATCACATCACAACCACCAACGTCATCACATCACTCCCAGCCTCAAGCACCTACTGTAGCTCTCTATCCCCTTCATATCAGATGCAACTCTTTAACCAATCAAATGCCTCCATTAGCCTCTAACCATTGTCCCTCACCATTGCTGGCCTCACACAACCCCCTGCACAGCTGGGCTGTGTCCTTTGCCATCTGGGAAGCCATCTGCCATTTCTCAGGCCTGGCTTGTGCATCATCTGTCTGCAGGGAGAGAGGGGCCCGCTGACCTTCACCTGGGAGGATTTGACCCTCATGCTGCCCTCCAAATAGGCCCTAAGCTGCTCTTCCAGGGGCAGGGGATGGGGTTGGGGACCCCAAGTTAGCTGGGTTCTACGGCAAAACCCAGTTCCGCCCTCCCCAGCTCTGTCAGACAGGACTCTGTCTCAGGCCTCAGGTTCTACAAATATACACCAGGCTAACAACTGTCTCTCTCACTGGGTTGCTGTGGAGACCATGAGGGACAACCCATAAGGAAACTCCAGCACCGAGCTGGGTGAGATGAGGTGCTCAGGAAGCATGGCCTCCCCGACATTCATTCCTGAGACCCACTGTGCACATGTACTGAGGTTTTCCAGCTGAATCTCCAGTCTGAGCACCACTAACCCCTCTTCCCTGGACCAGAGAAGGCCTTGCCTACCATCACACATGTGCCCCCAGAAACCACTGTAGGCCAACGGGTGGCTGTCAGCATCCAGTCCCCAAGGCCGGCCAGGCTGACAGGAGCTCATGCTTTAAAATCCCCAGTGCTTTTGTTCAAGCTGAACAAAGTCCCTTCCTGCCACCTAGTAGCTCCACTCCCATGATTTTACCCAAGAGAAACGAGTGTGTGCATCCCCAAAAAGATTTATTCCAGAATGTTCAGAGCAGTGTTTTTTTTCATAATGGCTAAAAACTAGAAACAATCCAAACATCCATCAACAGAAGGATAAACGCAGTATGGTATGCTCATGAGACAACATATGTCTCAGCAATAACACTACAGAAACATCCAAGAGCAAGGATGAAACTCAAAAGCATCATGCTGAATAAAAGACCCTGGACCGGAAAGAATGCATACTCTGCAATTCCAGTTATGTGAAGGTCAAGAACAGGCACAACTAATCTAAGGGGGAGTATGTCAGAACAATGGCCACCTCTCAGAGTAGATGTGGACCAGGAAGGGGCATGAGGGAACCTTCTGGAATAATGAAAACATCCCATCTCTTGGTGTGGTGGTTGCACAGTGTATCAATTTCCTACTGCTGCTCTAATGAATTATTACCAGTTTAGTGACTTAAAACCAGACACATTTATTCTTACAGTTCTGGAGGTCGTAAGTCTGAAATGGGTCTTGGTGGGATAAAATTAAGGTGTCCTCAGGGTTGTGTTCCTTCTGGAGTCTCCAGGAGAGAAGCTATTCATTGCCTTTCCAGCTACTAGAGGCCATCTGTATTCCTTGGCTTGTGGCCCCTTCCTCCATCTTCAAAGCCCACAGCAGAGCATCTTCCAAGCACTCTCTGACGCTGACTCTCCTGCCTCTCTCTTTTGCTTATGAGGATCCTTGCGCTTACACTGGGCCCACCCGGCTAATCCAGGATCATCTTCCCACCTCAAGGTTCTTAACCTAATCACATCTGCGAAGTCTCTTTTGCCTTGTAAGGTGACATATTGTGAATATGTTCCCAAGGACTAAGACATGGATGTTGTCTCCATCCGTTCAAGTTGCTGTAAGAAAACATAAACTAGGTGGCTCATAAACAACAGAAATTTATTTCTGACAGTTCTGCAGGCTGAGAAGTCCAAGATTAAGGCAACAACCAATTTAGGACTAGTGAAGGTGCCCATGAGGAACCTGTTGGAAGAAAGCAAAGCTGCCCCTGTGAGAAGGGAGCTGGCGGCAGCTCCTGGGGGAGACACTGGGGCAGCTGAAATTAGGCCTTCGGCATGCTGGGAGCAGACATTCCGGGTGGGACCAGCAGCCCTGCTCCTGCAGCCAGCCTCTCCACCCACTCCTTCCATCCTAGCTGCTCCCAGTACCGAGCCACCTCCAAAGAGAAGGGCTGTGGCTTTCAGACCCATCTGCCATCTTGCCCGATGCCCACCTGAGGGCCCCTGACCATCCCCCAGTAGCTGAGGTCAGGGGGTGACCTGTGCACAGACACAGATAGCACTCTGCTGAGCCATCTGCGGCTGCGTGGCCACAACAGAGGCACATCAGGCAGTGCTGGCCCGCACTTCAGGAAGACAGAGCTTGGGCTACTTTTCAACAGCTCGTCTGCACCTTGTACAGAGCCCTGCACCTGGGGAGGGACCAGCCCATCTTGCTTCCTGGCTGTTTGATGTCAGGAAACCACCGGGTCTTGAAAGTGGCTTTCTTGTGGCTGGAGACAAGGCCACCAGGGAATGTCACAGATACTTCCAGAGCAGAGATGAAGAGAGAACATGCACTTTGGGTTCAGAGACAAGAAGGCCACCACCACTCTCTCCCCATGGGATCTTTTTTTAAAACTTTTTTGAAAAATTGTTTTTTAAATGTTTCTGATACATTATATTTGTACCAATTTATGGGTACCTGTGAAACACTGCTATATGTTGGAATGTGTAATGACCAAGTTAGGGCACTTAAGGGCCATGGGGTCTTAACCAAGACTCATGACCTTTTGAGCCTCCATCTCCTCATCTATAAGAGAAGACCCCCTTCCCCATGGTGCTGGATTTCATGACAGCCCCTCTATGAGCTTTGTCTCAACATGCCTGGCCAGTCTGGGCGGCTCCCCACCAAGGGGTTAATAGGGGCTGCCTCTGGGTGTAGGGTCCTGGCTGTTTCCTCCTTTCTTGCTTTGGATCATATTTCCTATAATGAACACATAAGTCTTCTGTCATGAGAAACAAACTTGTCTCAGGTTTAATCCAAAGCCTGCCTAGGACAGTGTGGGGCAGGGGAGACAAGTGAGGGATGCTGGCCTGATCCCGTCCCTTTCTGTCGCCTCACTGGGTGCCCTGCGGCCCAAGCCCGAGACTCCGACTGCTCCCAGCCACAGCCCTGGTGCTGCCCCAGGTCTCTGCCTGCTCCTCAGTCTCCTGCATCAGGACCCTCAGCCTCTATCAGCTCCCAGTGACCACCTGGTCCCCAGACCCTGAAGGCCAACTCTCTGCCTGGCAAATCTCCCAGAGTCACCAAGGTGCAGGCTCTATTCCTCAGCTCCATCCCCCAGGGGAATAATCAGAAGCTCTGGAGGTTTTGAGGTTTTGAGGCCTGCCCAAAGCCTCACAGCGGGGAACAGCAGAGCTGAGACTTGAACCCAGGACTTGAGCTGTTCCCACGCTATCACTTTGCCTTACAGAGAGAATACAGCACAGGGATCCCGCCTGGAAGGGGGCTCTCCAACTGCCTGATCCTGTCAGCCTCCTCCAGGGCACAGGAGCTCCACTTGATGGGAATTGCTTCTGGCTTCAACACTTAATTCCCCAAACATCCCCTGCCTGAAGTGAGCCGGCCTGTGTTAAGACAGAAATCCTGCCACCCTGTAGTGTGGGAAACACTCTGCTAGGGCCCCAGCTTCATCAGGCCTCATCCTGAGCCCCGACGGACCGGCTCCACCTCTGGGCTCCCACCTTTCCCACTGGCCATGCGTGCCTCAACTTCCCTTGTTAACATTAGGCCAGTGTCCCGGTGTTGTTCAGTCACCAGATTTGAAAACAAGCCTGAGGCTGGCATGGCAGTGTGCTAGGGAGGACTGCGTGGCCCCCAACAGTCTCGGGGCCCTGAGAGAAGGGGGAGGTGGGCAGGAGAGGGGCACCGGGAATTATATGCATATTCACAGATAGAAAGGGGTTCACAAATTATCTCCAAGGAAGACACCAGTGATGAGTATGGGACTGGGGAGAGAATTGAGAACTGAAGAGCTTTGCTGCCAGGAGAAGGAGTGGGGGTGGGGAAGGGGGCGTACTATCTGGGGACACAAAACCCTGACCACTCCCAGGGAGTCACAGGATGAGAGGGCTATCCCACTGCCAGGGTGACTGTATTTTTGGCTTCCGTGTTTATGTTTTGCAGTGTATATCTGCCTTGTCGCTAATATTTCATTAGAAAGTGGTTCCTCCTTCCCCAACCCCCTGCCCACATGCTAATATTTTTGGGAGGAAATCTTAAAAAGACCCAAGCTGCATTCTTCAGCATACTTGCCTGCTATCTTAAGTACTGACTCTACTGGAATAGGACTCCATTTTCAGAATTCAACTCAATAAGGAAGTCAAGTTTTCGATCTGAACATTCATTCAACATACAAGATTTAGACACACACACAAAATAGGCTAAGTAGGACGAAGTGAATTCTGACATTCCCTTGGTTCCCTACCCAGTCCCATGCTGCTGGCTGGTCTTCCTTCCCAAGAGCCTCAGGCTCTGTCCCCTGGCATGTGGCACTTTGGGATCTCACTATCGAATGTTTATCAAAGGCCCAAGGAGTGCAGTGTTGGGGCAGAATCAGTGCCATGATCAGCCATGACTTCGTGGGTTCAAGTCTCAATAAACTGCAAGAACCCCAAAGGAAGACCTACCAGAAGCTTCTAACATCTCTCAGCCCATTCCTTCCTCTGTCTCTCTCTCTCTCCCTCCTCCATCTCAGCTGCTCACTCTGCTTCTCTCCCCACGCATGCATGAACATTCAGAGTTATGTGTGCACATATAACACACATACACGCACATTCCCAGCAGCCTCCCTGGAGACACGCCCGGCAGGGCCCCACCAGCCCCAGCAATGACAGGTCCTTCATGGGTGTTTGATACCACTTTGAGCCGTCCCACTTGTGAGTGCTCCCCAAAGGGTGGGTGTCCTTGGGCAGATGACAACCCCTATTTCCCACAGTTCCTTCTGGGGGTGCCCCTCAAACCACCAGGCCCAATCTGGGGACTGCCACTCAACATTCCTATCCTTAGCCCCTGCCTGTCCTCAATATCACATCCAGACAGCCAGTCTTGGCTTTGCTCCAAGGAACAGCATAGCCCTAGTGCCACCAGGTGCTCTCAGGCTCACTGTCACTTTCTAGGTTTCTGTTTCTTCATCTGGAAAATGAAGCTGGCTCACAGAACACTGAGAGTTCCCACACCCTCACCCTCCAGCCTTAACTATTTCTCACTTTTTTAATCTAAGTCACACTAACTAACATGCCGATGGCAGATGAAGACCCCAGGCTGCACAGCAACGCCTCCCTCAGATCGCCACTAATTCAGTGGTTCCAAGCCACTTATGTTTACTAAGAAGTAAAATCTGCCCTCTGTCAAAAAATTGTGGATCTAACAAAGTGTTATCACATTTTGATTTTGCCAAGAACAGATATTAACACTTTTATTAAACCTATCATCTGCTACTATACTCAATTCATAAAAGAAAGAAAATCGGGACTACATCAGTTGCCTATTGTAATCCAAAATATTTTTAACTACAAAATTTAGTGGGTTAAAATAACAACAATTTGCACAGAATTCCGCCATTTGGGCTTTTCTCACCTGGGTTCAACTCATGCAGCAAAAGTCATCTGAAGGCTCAACGGGGACTCGATGAGCCAAGACAGACTCACTCACGTCCATGTTCACCTAGGCTGTCAGCCAGGGGCCTCAGTTCCCCTCTAGGCGGCCTGTCCAGCAGGACAACCTGCACTTCCTAAATAGCAAAGGACAAGTGGGCAAGCTCCAAAGCACTGACAGGCATTTTCGAGCCTCTGCTGGCTTCCTATTTGCCAAGGTTGTATCGGCCAAAACAATCACAAAGCTACACCATGAGTCCAGGTAGGAGATGACACAGGGTGTGAGTACAGGTGTCCCCAACCGATGATGATTTGACTTATGATTATTTAATTTCATGATGCTGCAAAGGCGATACGCATTCAGTAGAAACCATACTTTGAGTAGCCAAACAACTGTTTTGTTTTTCACTTTCAGTACAATATTCAATAAATTATATGAGATACTTTATTATAAAATAGGCTTTGTGTTAGATTAATGTGTCCAAGTGTAGGCTAATGTAAGCGGGTCTTTTTGTTTGTTTGTTTGTTTGGGACAGAGTCTCGCTATGTCACCCAGGCTGGAGTGCAACGGCACGATCTCAACTCACTGCAACCTCTGCCTCCTGGCTTCAAGTGATTCTCCCACCTTAGCCTCTAAGCAGCTGAGATTACAGGCGCACACCACCACGCCCAGCTAATTTTTTTTTTTTTTTTTTTTTTGATACAGAGTCTTACTCTGTCCCCTAGGCTGGAGTGCAGTGGCATGATCTCGACTCACTGCAACCTCCACCTCTCAGGTTCAAGTGATTCTCCTGCCTCAGCCTCCCGAGTAGCTAGGATTACAGGCATGCGCCACCATGCCCAGCTAACTTTTATATTTTTAGCACAGACAGGGTTTCACCATGTTGGCCAGGCTGCTCTCGAACTCCTGACCTCGTGATCTGCCCACCTCGCCTACCAAAGTGCTGGGATTACAGGTGTGAGCCAGCATGCCCAGCCTTGTAAGTGTTCTGAGCATATTTAAGGGAGGCTAGGCTATGATGGTCTGTAGGTTAGGTGGATTAAATGCATTTTCTACTTAACGATATTCTTAACTTACAATGGGTTTATCAGGATGTAACTCCATCATAAGTTGAAGAGCATCTGTACCTGGAGACATGATTTATTGTAGGTTATTAATTCAATAAGCTACCCACAAGGGCATAATATCAGAAATTCTTTTTCAGATGGAATAAATTTAGCTTCATGTAAACCTAGTACACAGTCACCTGGCTAACTTCCTCAGTGACAAATGTAGGTTTCAAGCATCAGAAGCCATCATGAACTAGCACAAAGTGGGGCATTTGGGACACACAACACTAACTGATTATCGCATTCTTTCCAACTGAGACAGAGGTGACCTCAGAATCCTTCTTAACACAGCTCTCTAGACAGCTTCTTCCCTGTCGGTCAGCGATGTAGACACAATTCAAGTCTACATGCCATGGCTTATCTAAGGGTTTTATGCAGAGCAGGAGTTTCCTTTTGAAAGAGAACATTGAGGAAATAATGTTTAACCCAAAGGAATGTGGCACCAAATCATGTCTGCATGAGTAAAAGACTCCCTGATGGTGGAACTGCAGGCTCTGTGGCCAGGGGAGGTGTGGGGAGCCTTCCAGAGTCCTCAAACCACCCCCTCCAGGGGCCCATCTTAATGCTTATGTGCTAGGCAATGAGCCTTCCAGGGCAAGGGCCCTCACACACCCCTGCAGGTGGCCTTATGGCAAGCAGAGACATGGGACCCTCGTTTTAGGCCACATCTCACTCGTCCTGGCTCTTTGAGGACCTCACACAAACATGGGCTGTGTCTCAGCTCTCAGTTCAAGTAGGTTCTTAGCCTCTGCCTGGCAGCATTGCCTGGCCCAGGGACTGACAAAGGGCAGCCTTCAGGCTCCATCTCTCCCTTCTCCAGAGCCAATGAGGAGCAGGCTGGGAAGGTCACAGAAGCCTACCCCCAACCCCTGGCTGGTAAAAGCCCCATGGGACAGGCTGGGATGCTGCCACTGGGTGGACCCCGGGAGTCCCTCCCTATGGGGCACAGTCCAAGCCTTGACATCCCCCACCATCAAAGGTGAGGCCCTCTGCAAATCAGAAGATCCTCCTGAATGACAAAATCCTCCCAAATTGGAAACATTCTGCACTGACATGGTGGTTACATGACTACAGTTGACCTTTGAACAACATGAGGGTTAGGGGCACCAAGCCCCTGAACAGTTAAAAATCCACATATAACTTGTGACTCCCCCAAAACTTAACTACAAATAGCCTACTGTTGACCGGAAGCCTTAACGATAACATAAACAGTCAATTAACGCATTATTTTATGCATTCGTGAGATACCTAAATTCTTAATTTTTCAATAGGTTATGCAGTAAATTGTCACAAATCTCCAAAAAAATGTTCCAGTATATTTACTGAAAAAAGATCCACAGATAAGTGGGCCTGAGCAAGTCAAGCCCATGTTGTTCAAGGGTCAACTGAACATTTGACAAAACTCATGAAACTGTACACCCAAAAAGTGTGAGTTTGACCTTAAGTAACTTAGACCTCAATAGAGTAAACTTTACAAAAATCTCCCAGCAAGGAACCCCACTTACTTAGCTAGCTCCACTCCCTAATATCAACCTTTCTGAATACCTTGTATGTGCCCAGTGGGTGTTTTAAAGAATAAAGATGGCCAGGCATAGTGGCTTACACCTGTCACCCCAGCACTTTGGGAGGCCGAGGCAGGTAAATTGCTTAAGGCCAGGAGTTCAAGACAAATGTGGCCAACATGGTGAAACCCCATCTGTACTAAAAATACAAAAATTATCTGGGCATGGTAGTGGGCACATATAATCCCAGCTACTTGGGGGGGTGAGGCAGGAGAACCGCTTGAACCCTGGAGAAGGAAGTTGCAGTGAACTGAGATGGTGCCACTGCATTCCAGTCTGGGTGACAGAGCAGGACTCCATCTCAAAATAATAACAATAATAATAAAGATGATGCCTAACGTTGACCACGCACGTTTCATGTGGAGGACAAATTATTTATATAAGTAACCTCATCTAATTCTCAGAAACAACTTGTGAAGTGCTGTGACCTGTACTTTTAAGATAAGGTCAGAGGGATCCAGAGAGGTTGAATACCTTGGTGTGGGAGCCAGTACTTAAACTTTCTAACTGAGCTAAGCCCGTTTCACTCCGCCAAGCGCCCATCCAACACTAGCTCCCAGGCATGGGTGTTGAGTGCTTTTTATACCTGACTGATGCCCAGAGAGTCTCAATGACTTGCCTGAGGCCACTCAGTAGTAAGAGGTAGCAACAGGATTTGAACCAAGTATTGTCTTATTCCAAAACCCACTCTGTCTTACTTCCTACAAAGGAGGGCTGGGGTCCCTCATACCCCATTCCATCTGCTGGGCCCTCTTCTCAGGGTCTGCCTGGCCCCGGGTGACTTTCTTCCCCAGTCATGCCCACCTACAACCTGTTCTAGCAGCTTTGCTGGCCAAGACTACCAGAGGCTAACGCCAAAGGATGGACGGTCAAAAATATCTTCAAAAGCATCTTGCCATAGCTGGTCTGACACAGACAGACCAAGGCTGTGTGGTAAAGGCCTTCCAGGGGCCTCTGTACAGCCCAACAACCTGGCTATGAAGGAACCAGACCCTCCTGGCTTCCCCAGGCCCGGTCAAACTGGGTTCCCACCCTCCTAATATTTCCTGGGAGAGAAGCCAAGGAGCTGTGGCAGGGAGGAATCAGTGTGCCCCCAGGTGTGGGCCAGCTTCTCCAAGCAGCCCCGTTCCCATGGTCTGCTCCAGGGTCTGGCTGCATGGGCCTTCGTGGACTCAGCCAATGGTATATCCTCCACAGCTGGCCACCTGGCCTCCCCTGGAGGACCCTGGAGTAGGTCCTTGTGCTTAGGCAGAACTGGTCCCTGACGATGGTGGTTGCCCATCTTTCTGTGCCTTGGCTCTTGGCAGAATGTCTGTTTTAAAAGGGATTTTGGTTGCAGGTAAGTAAACCTCTGGATAGAGGAAGCCAAGCCAGAAAGGTCACTTTACATCCCTGAGTATCCAGGGATGGCTCCCGGATCTTAAACCAGCTGCCAGGTCTAGGAGGGAAAAGTGAAGCATATGACTCAGAAAAATGATGCATCCCTCCTGCAGCTCTCCAACTGCTGCTCCAGGGAAACCACCACCAGACCTGATGACCACGGTCCCCTCAAATGGGGCCAGGGGCCACGTGGACTGACTATAGCCCACCACACCCCAGAAGAACACGCCAAGGGTCTGTGCATTATTCTCATGGGAGGGACCCACTGGTCAGTTACCCCATGCAGCATGAAACACTTACATGGGAGAAAGTACTTTTCTCCAAGAAAGAACAAAAGAGCAAAATTTCTAACAGGTAATCTCTTTCTTCTCTATGCATATACAGCGTGCAGAGTGAGTCAGCAGACCTGGATTCTGATCCTGGCTTTGCCAAGTGTCCTGGAGCAGTCTCTTCCCCTCCCTGACCTCTGTTTCCCCATCTGTAAAATGAGAGGGTGGCCCAGCCCAGACATTGGACAACCTGGTCGCATTTAGCTGTGGATGTATCCATGAGCGCTGTTTTCTAATTGCTGGCCCAGGGAAAGCACCACCTGAACTGATGACCATGGTCCCTTCGAATGGGGCCAGCAGCTGTGTGGACGGACTATGGGACTTGTTTCCTGATAATTTTCATCCCAGAAATTCTTTGCTGCACAGGGCTTACTCCAGATACCAGTTCTCTTAATGATTTGTGGGAGACAATTACTCTCTGACCACCAGACGCTGTGCCCCCCTAACTTCCCCTCTCAGCAAAGTAACCCTTCTTCTGGCCAGGGTCAACAGTTTCTGGGTCAGATACTGATCCTACCTGAAACTTGGGGCCTCCTCTGGGAATCTGGACTCGGAAAAGAAAGAAAAAGAGACAGACATCAGACCTCCTGTGTACCAGAACTTGTCACTTCAACATGGAGGTCACTGTGGTGGGCCACATTTGCCCTGAAGATGGGGAATCCCTGAAGTGTCCCTGCAGAGAGGAAGGGTGGGTGATATGCAGAGCAAAGCAGAAGTAAGAGACAGGGCTGAGGGTGGTGGCTTACCCCTGTAATTCCAGCACTTTGGGAGGCTGAGGTGGGCAGATCAGTTGAGGTCAGGAGTTCAAAACCAGCCTGGCCAACATGCTGAAACCCCATCTCTACTAAAAATACAAAATTAGCTGGGCATGGTGGTGCACGCCTGTAATCCCAGCCTCCCCAAGGGAGGCTGAGACAGGAGAATCGCTTGAACCCGGGGGGCAGAGGCTGCAGTGAGCCACGATCATGCCACTGCACTCCATCCTGGGTGACACAGCCAGACTCCATCTCAAAAAAATCCCAACATTTTCCCCTCCTGGACCTGGCAGCAGGTCTAAGTTTAGGGAGTCATCCCTGGATCCTCACTGTAAAGTGACCTTTTTGGCTTCCTCTAGCCAGAGGAAGAATGTCTGCCATTACCTGCAACCAAAATCCTTAATCA
The DNA here is from genome assembly GCA_963573385.1 of Cacajao melanocephalus. Lineage (NCBI taxonomy): Eukaryota > Metazoa > Chordata > Mammalia > Primates > Pitheciidae > Cacajao > Cacajao melanocephalus. The sequence goes on from CAUYLG010076325.1 coordinate 107,432, forward strand.
AAACCCTTTCAAAACAGACATTCTGCCAAGAGCCAAGGCACAGAAAGATGGGCAACCACCACTGTCAAGTGAGGGAACACACTAGAAACCAGAAGAGAAAAGCAGGGCCTGCAGCTCCACGGTTGCAGAGTGTTTTATTCACAGCAATGGGACTTGGCACTTCATTCCTTTGAGTTAAGCATTCTTCAAATACTTTTTAAAAATATAACCCCTGCCGGGAGGGGCAAGCCATGAATTTGTTAACGGCAAAAAGGTTTGGATCCTTGTGTTGTCTGACTTGATTGGGAGTGGCTGGCGGGACTGCTGGAGGATTCTGCAGCCATTGCCAAGCTCAGCTGGAAAACACGCAGAGGGAGTGGGCAGACCTGGATTCTGACCCTGGCTTTGCCAAGCGTCCTGGGGCAGTCTCTTTCCCTCCCTAACCTCAGTTTCCCCATCTGTAAAATGAGAGGATGGGCCAAGCCCAGACATTGGACAACCGGGTCGCATTTGGCTGTGGATGTATCCACGAGCCCTGCTGGCCCAGGGAATCCACCACCTGAACTGATGACCATGGTCCCTTCAAATGGGGCCAGCAGCAGCGTGAACTGACTACAGCAGTTGTTTTCTGATAACTTGCATCTCTGCTTTGGGAACAGACTCCTTGCCTGACAGCTGTGCTGTAAACAGTTTCTTATCCCAGTAAGTGGGGATGGCCACTCAGAGACAATGACAAAAGGAAAGAAAAGGAAGGAAATGGCCAGAGTTTAGCCTTCAGCCCAAGGAATCCTGGGAGACAAGCAAAGAGAGGCCAGCTGAAGGCCTCAGAGTCAGCAGGCTGGAGCCCAAATACCTACAGCTTCCCTGTCCCAAGCAGAACCAGCAGCCTGGGTACAGGAACCACTGTTCCTCATCACAGAGAAACCAACAAGACCATGAGGTCTGATTTACAAAACATAGGTATCCCCAAGGGACATAATTTAATTGTCAATTTATAGGAAGCAAAGGGCACTGGTGTACTCCACTTGCCTCTGAGATATTGGGTGCTAAGCGGGTTGATGAAACAGGAGCTCCCTCCTACAGAACTTACTACCCTTCTGGAGTCTCCATTTTCTAACATTAAAATTCTGAACACAACTGACAAAACTACCCGATAAGTATGCAAACGTCTGGAAAGCAAAGCAGTCTCAAAAGTTCAAATGACTGAACAGGAAGTGACTGCAGGCTCTTCCTATTGGCTGTTATTGGAGGCTCACTCCATATCAGAACAAATATTTTTTAAATGAACACTCATCCCACATCAAATATAAATACAGACAGTCCTCAACTAAGGATGATTCGACTTATGATATTTTCAACGTTTTTATGGGTTTATCAGGACATAACCCCATCATAAGTTGGTAAGTCAAGGAGTATCTGCACAAGCATTTCTGCTGTAATACAGCATGTTTTCCTACAAATCTTCACATTCTACAAAACCATACACTAAAAATGGCAGGATTCATGAGAAAAAACAAGGTCGTCGCAGATGCAGATCACTCCACACCTGTGGAAGCTTGCTACGGAAACCTTTCCAAAAACAGTAACAGGGCACTCACTTCTTAGGGGCCATTCTCACGCAAAACCAGGCAAAGCACAGTGGCTCACACCCATAATCCCAGCACTTTGGGAAGCCAAGACAGGCGGATCACTTGAAGTCAGGAGTTTGAGACCAGTCTGGTCAACAAGGTGAAACCCTGTCTCTACTAAAGATACAAAAATTAGCCAGGCATGGTGGCACACATATGTAGTCCCAGCTCCTCAGGAAGCTGAAGCACAAGAATCGTTGAACCTAGGAGTTGGAGGTTGCAGTGAGCCAAGATTGCGCTACTGTATACAGCCTGGGCAACAGAGTCAGACTGTGTCTCAAAAAAAAAAAAAAAAAGAAAAATGCAAAACCCATCCAGAGTGTCACCCACATCCGTCATTTTCTTATAGGGACAATGTCTTTGCAGCTCCTTCATCTGCCCTCTCAGCTGCCTACGGAGCTTAAAGGCGTGGAAAGATACTAAAACAGCTCTGACTTGCACTAAAGGAAGTTGCATCTATAGATTTTCAGCTTTTTTTTTCTTGCTTTTTCATGTATTAGCCTTTAATCATGAAAAAAGTGCATCCTGATCTCTCAAAGTGCAAACATGCTGGGAAAAATTGAGAATGTGCCAATACAACTTTTCTAAATACCAACATCATTCTTCATTTATCACTTATAGAAACACATGTTGTAGCACAACAAACAAATAATTGTAGGTGTCAGACAATCATTGTGCACTTGCAGAAAGTCTTAAGAAGTGAGATCTAACCTATGACTTGTTTTAAAGCAGAATATAGTTTTCTAAAGTTTGTGGTTTTAACATTTTTGCCAAGCCAACTCTGCCAGATTAAAAATAGCCACAAATTCTTTGCAGGTCCTCTCATTAAGAGGTGGAGGCGATTTCTCCATCCCCTCTATCTGGGCTGGCTTCATGACTTGCTGTGACCACCAGGATACAGCAGAAGTGGTTTTATAGGACTTCCCAGGAAGGCCTCAAGAGGCCTTGCAGCTTCTGCTCTCATCCTCTTGCTGCCCTGAGGCCACCACATAAAGGAGGCCACCACATAAAGAAGCCTGAGCTTGCCTCTTGGTGGATAAAAGACCACGTGGAGAACAAAGCCCAGCCGACAGCCAGCACCAACCCCTAGACCTGTGAGTGAGGTCATCTTGGACTACCCAGACTAGTTGAGCCATCAGAGTGTTGCAGTCACATAAGTGACCACAGGGAAGACCAGCAAAACAACCACCCAACAGAGACCTGCCCAGAGAATCATAATTACATAAAATGACCACTGTTGCCAGGCACAGTGGCTCATGCCTGTAACCTCAGCACTTTGGGAGGCTGAGGCAGGAGGGTTGCTTTAGCCCAGGAGTTTGAGACTAGCCTGGGCAACATAGTGAAACCTTGTCTCTACAAAAAAACAAAAAAAAAACAAAAAAAAACAAAAAAAAAAACACGCCAGGCATGGTGGTGTGCGCCTTTCGTCCCAGCTACCCACAAAGCTGAGGTGGGAGGATCGTTTGAGCCCAGGAAGCAGAGGCTGCATGAGCCAAGGTCATGCCACTGCTCTCTAGCGTGGGTCACAGAGGAAGACCCTCTTAAATTAAAAAAAAAAGACTATTGTTTTAACCCATTAAACTTTGGGGTGGTTTGTTACATAGTAAAAGCAAATATAATATGACATTTTATAGACATTTCAATAACTTGTTTAATGCATTGATTGTTTTCCCTGCTTGGGAGCCAATAAACCTTTTTATTCTGATCTCAATAAGTCATGGGTCCCTGAGAAGGGGCTAAACCAGCCCTTGAAAGTAATGGTGTCTCCAAGGACCCTATTGAGATTGAATGGAAGTCAAGGGCTGATCCACAATCCAAATTCCAGGGAGCGCAACATGCAGCGAGTGCATGAGGAACCTGCCCTAATGCATGACACGGAGGAGGAACCATTTCCAAACTTCAAACAGCTCTTGAGGGAGACGGAAGACTCTCCAACACCCCCAAACCTAGGCAAGACTCCAATCTTTCTGGCTATGAGAGGCTCAATAATAGCCCCCTGGAATCTATAAATATGTTATCTCCCATGGCAAAAGGGAGCCTGCAGACATGATTAAATTAAGGGTCTTGAGATGGGGAAATGATTATGCCAGTAGGCCGTATAGAAGGTCCTCATACAAGGGTCCTTATAAAGGGAATAGGAGGAGGAGAGGCAGAGACAGAGAAGGGATGTGGCCATGGAAGCAGAGGTTGCAGTGATGGGCTTGGAAGATTGAAGAAGGGGCCACAAGCCAAGGAATGCAGGTCACCTTGAGAAGTTTGAAAAAGCAGGGAAATGGATTCTCCCCTAGAGCCTCCAGAAAGAATATGGTTCTGCCAACACCTTGGTTTTAGCCCAGGGAGACCCATTTTGGACTTATTCCTGACTTCCAGAAATATAAGATAATAAATTTGTATGGTTTTCAGCCATTAAATTTGTGGTAAGTTTTACAACAGCAATAGGAAACAAATGTACTGGATAATTCCTCCTGCCTACAAGAATGTAACTCGGGACATTTATTCATAATAACAACAGCCAATAATAATTGCTCATATTAATTCAATGTCTATTTCATGCCCAGCTCTACTCTAAGTGCTTTTCATGTATAAACTTATTTAATCCTCACAAAGACTATATAAAAAGAAGAGACTGTTATCGTCCATACTTTACAGATGAGAAAAACTGAGTCTTTACAAGGTTAAGTAACTTGTCAGGGTCACAGAGCAGCTAAATGACACAGTGCAGATTTGAACCCAGGCAGTCTGGTCCCAGATCTCACATTTAACCACTATACTTCCCAAATCAACCTAACAACAATAATAAAATAACTGGAAGTTACTGAGAGCCCTCTATGGACCAGGCTCATACCTAAGCTCTTTAAATACTCTCTCACTTCATTCTCACAGCACCCCAATGGAGCAGGGATTATTAACCATCCTTACCTACAGCAGAAGAAACTGAGATGCAGCAATGTTAAACCCAGATGTTACATGCATCTGAGCCCAAAGCCCAGGTTTAATTTGCACACCCTACCGCCTCCCTCGTTCGTCTTGAGCCCCAGATGGCTGAGAAGACAAAGATAAGGATCGCCACCACATAACTCACCTTCCAAACTGAGATACTTAGAAGGTGAAAGGTATCACTATTACTAACTCACCAGGACAAGAAACATAAACTAGAACTATTCCAGCAAACCAGGACATATGGTCACCCTAAAAATAAGGGGACTAAAATCAAGGCACAAACTCTCTGCAGCTCAGGATTGCCCAGAAGGGGTGCCATGGAGCAGCTGCCAGCCCCACAGGACATCCACGGCTGCCAGGTCACGGTCAAGGCTGGAAGAACAGGGGTGGTCCTGGCAGAGCTCAGAGCAGCAACTGCAAAGCTGCAGCCTGGGAGTCATTTGCAGTAACAGGAACGCAGCAAAGATTGGCAGGGCCCGCTTCAGTGGGGCGGGTTTCATTTCTGAGCACTGCCTGCACTTCCTTGGTCGTCTCCTCACTGGCCCTGCTCTCTCGGGGATGCCCAGGCATGGGGGTGCCCACGGTGGCAGGCGTTCACTCATTCCCTGCCACACACTGCTCATTCATTAAAAGCCCGATTCCTCCCTGCTGTTCTAATTATGCACAGCAGTAATAAAGACGCTTTCTCCCGTACCAAAGAGGCCTATTTATATGAGAAGTGAGCATTTCACCCCCACAAGATTGAGTTGTCACTCCAGGCCTTACTGGAATCTGCTTCTCTTCTGAGATTGCCCAAGCTCTGCCTGATTCCCCTCCAGCTTGGCCCACTCCTGAGCATCCTCATTTCCAGGAGCGCCACTGCAGAGTGAACAAGGTATAGACACCATTGCCCTCTGCTGTGTTCCCTCATGTCTTGCTGACTGATACTCAACCAAGAGTAAGACATTTAATGAACACCTACTAGTGTCCTTACTAAAAATATGGAAATGAAAGACATAGTCCATGCCTTTCTTGGGAGAAAGGGCATTGAGAGAAACAGCACAAGCTTTTAGGCTCCATGGCTGACTCATCCCAACTCCAGCATTCACTGGTTAGGCAAGTGAGCAAGTTTCTCGAAGCCGTCAATTGCCTTATCAGCAAAATGGGGTAATAATAATACCAGCCTCACAGGGTTGCTAGAGGAGTCAATGGGATACAGGCATATAAGGCTGGCACATCATAGGGGCTCAACACACACTAGTTGGAATTACCAGCAATCAAGTACCAAAGGCTTTGGGACCACACAGGCAGATCTCACCTCGATGGATGAGCCCAGGAAGGCTTCCTGAGACATGATACCTTTACCAAGTTTTGAAGGATGAGTAGGAGTTTGCTAGACAAAGGGAGGATGTCCCAAGCAGGGGGAACTGCATGTGTTGAGGGTCAAAGGTGATGAAAGGACTCTAAAAAACACAAGACACTGTGTAGGGACATGCACAGGGGGCATGTGGGGACCACCAAGGCCGCAGACATAGTTGCAGCGGTGGGTGTTGACAACGAAGCGGATCCCATGGCCAGAACCCTAACCGGCAATACCCAGAGCATCACCTTGACCTTTGCCTAATTCCTTTGGGGGCTACAACCAGCGCCCTGTCACCACCATTTGCAGCTTGGTAGCTATAGGAAGTAGGGCAGCCACTCTCTATTAGGTGCAGGTCTACTCAACACAATTCCCTGAGGGCCTATGACATGCCAGGCATGTGCCAGGAGAAGCTGTCCAGCTTGACCACTTGGGGCCTGCGTCCCAAGGCTTAAGTCCTGACCCTCACTCTGCCCCCTTCCAGCTATGCGCTGCTAGGACTACCAGCTTTTTCCTCTGTGAAATGGGATAACAGGGGAACCCTCATAGTCATTCATTCAACAACAAACGTGGTCAGGGCTAAATGAGATAACTCAACATTCCCAGGTTTTAGCATACGCTAAGTCCTCAATAAATGTCAATGTTTAAAATTTTTTTTTATTAAGATGAACCTCCAGGATGGTATCTCCAAAGTCCAATGCCAGGCCTCGAGAGACACCCTCAACCCAGGCAAAACTGCCTGCCTGTCATCCCCCTCCTCAAGCCCCACCCTGGAGAAAATGACAGTTTCCACTGCCCATGCCTAGCCCTGACTCAGTCACCACAGGAGCCATCCCTGTCTGAACCACTCTGGCCACCTCCAACTCATCTCACCCTTCTAGGGCTCCATGTGTCAACTCACTCAGGTCATGGGGGAGGGGGCAGGATTGAAGGTCATCTAAAATTTTGCTGTCTAACACACAGAGCCTCGAGGGACACTCTTCGGATTTTGTAAATTAAGTAATTTAAACATATTATTAAGAAAATTTGAAAACATACACAAAGTAAGCAGAATAGTAATGAACTGCCACTCCCCATCACCCAACTACCAACATTTGCCATTCTTATTTCATTGGCACCTCTGCCCACTCCCCAACCCACCCCAACTGCACCTGTTGGAGAAGATTTAATGGGCAGCCTTCTGACACCACCACCCCCACCACCTACCCACCACCAAGCCCCTCCCCAACCCAGCACTCCCACTGCTCACAAATCCCAGCAGTGTGGTATCTGTGGCACACATTCTTTTGTACCAAGAGCATTCTGGAAATGCTCCCCAGGAAGCACAACTGTTTTTATGTCCCTAAGAGAGTGGTAGCCGCTGAGCATGTGCATGAGGGCTGCACGCACAGGTTGGTGCCCTAGAATCAGATAGCCTGGCTTCCAATCAACGCTTCCCAGATGTGTGACCTTGGACAGGTCACTCAACCTGTATTCAGATTTCCCACCAGGAAGGAGAGAATGCTGGTAACAGGTTTGTTGTGCAGCTTTAAAACAATAAAACAATGCATGCTTGCTTCTCAGCAATGAGGAAACCTTAGAAATAGGTGTGTGGGTGGTCGGGGGGGAGGGAAGCTGACTCTCCTATGCAATACTATTCACATCCTCCGTTTTACAGTTAAAGGGAGAGGTGCTCAGAGGCACGGTGAGTTGCCGGGGACAGCCTGCTCTTCAGGTCGGTCTCTGTCCTAAGTCCATGCACCTGGAATTCTCACTGGCCACCTTGAACTGGAGATCACTGGAAGTGAGGAAACAAACACTCCAGAACAGACCCAGAGGAGCAGCGGCAGGTGGCCCAGCATACCAGGCATGGATGTCCCCATCCTGAATGGGATTTCTCCCAGCACCTTGCGTGTGTGCGTGCGTGCGTGCGTGTGTGTGGGTGTGTGGGGGGCGGGGGGGGGGTAGGATAGAATAGGGATGCTGAATTTGATTTGTAAGACAAAACAGTGTTGGGAAGGGTGTAGGGAGTGGGTACATATCCCTGCCCACTTCTGATTCGACAAATCCTATGCCCAACCCTGCATTTGGTACCATCGCCCACTCTATCCCAGCATGAGAGGCAAGAAACTGGCTCACTAATTCTCAGGCTTTAGCAAGTCAATGCCCCTACTTATTGTCCTAAATAATTTTTTTTTTTTACTATTTAAAGAAAAAAAGTTAAAATAAAAAAGAATCAATCCAGTTGCTGAGTGATGTTCAGACAAAGACAGCTGCCAGTCCATCGCCTGCATTCACTAGCTAAGGAAGAGCGCAGGCGGGGGCAGATTGGGTGTGCATTTGGGCCAATCTGGCCTCTCGGCTCCCTCTCCCTGAAGTGAGCCCTGTCAGGATCCCCCACCCCCCACCCTGCACTCCCCCACCACTGCAGTGCCGCGTGGGGAGGCACCTCCCTGATCCGCAGGAACAATGGGCTGGGGTGGGGGCAGGTGCGGCTTGGAGCGCAGCAGAGGGTGGGGGCCGCGGGCCCGACAGCAAGACAGGGAACGCAGCGCAGATGGTGGCTGTGCTGCCACCAGACTCAGTTTCTCCAGCTCTGAGGGCCCCGCAGAGCCGAGAGATCTTTTCGTGGCTGGATCTCCCTTGTGTCCGGGCATTTTAATTTCATCCTCGCAGGCGGCTTGCCTGTCGCTCCCGAGGAAGCTGCCTGGGCTCCTCTCCCCGGTGGCAGCTCCCGCCGAGGCCCTGCAGGTCAGGAACGTACGGGGCTTCCACGCGCCCAACTTTCCCCACTTGGGACCCACAGGAAGACTGGAATCCTGGTCAGCCGGGCCCTCTGTGGGAGAAGCCTTGATTTACAGCCCTGGGCTCCGAAACCTGCTCCTCCTCTTCCCGCAACCCCCTTCCCTGTACTCTCCAGCTCCCCCACCCTTCGGAGCCCTAATCACGCTCCCCAAAGAAAGCGGCCCTAGCATATTTGCAGAATGCGAACGTCCGTCCTCCGCACTGGGTGCCTCCCTCTGCCCATCGCAAGGAGGGAACAATTGAATTCCTGCCGCTTCACCCTTCCCCAGCCCAGTAAGTCCCTGGGGATGGGCGGGGAGCGGGGTGAGGAGTTCTTCGGCCGCAGCTGCAGCCCCGACTCCAGGCTCCAGCATCCAGCCGGGGTGGGATGGGGCGAGGGAACAGTTCCAAATCCCCAGTTTCCCCCAGGCTCCCACTCCTGCCTCGCTGAGTCACGAAAATTAGCTGCTGGGGCCACCCGGTCTCCTGGCGACCGACCCTTTACCCGGACAGCGCCGGCCTCCGCAGCCCATCGCGCGGGGGCTCCACACGCGGGGCGGTCCTCACCCGCACGCACGCCCGGCACCGCAGGAGGCGCCACCCGAGTCAGGGACCTACTAGGCGCCCCAGCGGGGGCTGCATTCCCCGCCGCGGAGTCCGCATTCTGGAGGGGCGCAGAGCATGTGACCCGCGGGCCGCTCAGGTCCCCCAGCCCCCGGCATCGCCGCGGCAGACCCCAGCCCGCCTTCCAGAACTGGATGCAGCGCGGGCGTCCCCACTTTTCCACGGCGCGCGAGGGGGTGCGGGGCGCGGGGCGGAGCGCGCCTCCTCCCTCCCTGCCCCGCCAGCCGCGGCCGCAGGACCAGCAACCTGCGCTCACCTCGAGGCCCGTCGCTGCCGCCGGCTTCCTTGTCCGCCATAGTCGCGCAGCCCCGGCCGCGAGGGGAGCCTCCGGCGCAGCGCCCGTGCCCGTGCCTGTGGGGGGTCTCTGTCCGCGTCCGCGGCAGCGCTCGGGCCGGGTCTGAACCACCGGGCAGCGGGAACGCCGCTCTGACGCGGCCACCGCCGCAGCCACAGCTCCTCCCCGGGCCCCGCCCCGGCCCGCCCTGCGCCCCGCCCCGCCGAGCCCGGGCCTGCCGGGGAAGACAGGGGGAGGCGGGCGCGTTGAACGGCCCGGCCCTGGAGCTGCGCGCCCCGCCCGCCCAGAGCGGCCCGCCGAGGTCCGACCTCTCCTCTCCAAGCTTCGGGACCGAGCTGTCGCCCCGCTGTCGGCCGCGGCGGGGATGGTGGCGCGCCCGGGGCTGCGCGGCGGGAGCTGATTTCATGCTCTCGGGGCACCGCGGCGTGTCCGCTCTTTGGAAGGCACCGAGTGGCCGGGCCTGGAGCCCTTCAGCAAGCCCAGCGCGCCCCGCGCTCTCCCGAGGACGCCCGCGCCAATCCCCAGCAGCTCTGTCTGTCCCCGAGCGTCCCAGGGGAGCGGCCCAGGACCGGCGCAAAGGCGGGCTGGGTGGACCCCGGCGCGGTCAGGACCCAGGCTGCAGACCTAGGACCTGCGAGGGGGCCGAGTCCGGGGCACCGCGGTGGGCCTCCGCCTCCAGGCCGCCTGCGGGACTCCATGGCAACTCTGGACCCAGAGAGGTGCTTGCCGTGGAGGCTGAGTCGAGCCTTCCATATATGGGATCCAGCCGGGCCCTCCTTAGAAGTCTGAGAATAACGATATTAATAATGCAAGGCTTCAGCGGTGAATGATTCATACTCCTTGTCCCTGGCTCCTCCACACACACGCGCCGCTGGCACCTGTTTGGGCCTGACCAGGCAGCCCCTGGGTCCGTGGTGCCACCACCCTGTCTTGGCAAACCAGGGCAGTAATAGAAATCCAAGGAGCACCGTCATTAGGTCCTTTCCAGGTGCCTGGCACTGTGCCATCTGCCTGGTGCTTTACCTCTATCTCCTTTCTTCCCCATAACTAACATTTTGCAGATAAGGAAACTGAGGATCGGCAGGGTTACAATATCACACCCGACAGGTGAGTTCCGGAGCTGGGATTCCCATCCAGCCATAACCACCAGCATCCCTCACTTCCAGAGATGGGTGGCATTCCGCAAAGAGCACCTATGGGAGGCTTCATCGTACAACCCCATTACGGATGATGAAATGGGCAGAGAGCTGCTGTGAGAGCTCAGAGACCAGAAGGTGAAGGTAGAGTGACAAGTTCAAAACACGAAACTTGTCTTCTGTCTGCCTGCATTAAAAATCCCAAATGTACAGTTCCTGGTTGTGTATGAAACCACAGTCAAGTTAGTTGACCTATCTGAGCTTCAGTATTCTCATCTGTAAAATGAGTATAACAGGAGAACTCACTCCATAACTCTGAAGATTAAATAAGACTATGCATATATCATGCTTAGCCTGGGATCTAGCACATAGTAAGCGGTTCAAAAATCATTAAGTCACAGGCATCTTTTTTAACAATGGACAATGGCTGGTTGGGCAGGGCAGTGGGCAGTGGAGGTACAGGGCAGGGTTAGGGAGGGACTCCCAGAGTGTAGAACAGTGTGGTCCCACAGAGTGCCTTCCCTGCACCAAGACTGCTTGCTTGCTGAGATAACACCATCTCAGAGGCAGACCCAAGAGATGTGTCCAGTGAGTGGCCTGGAAGCCAGGAGCATATGGCACCCAAAGCCAGGCAGAGGAAGGGTTGAGGCAGTTGTCCCGGGCAACAGCCTGGCAGGCTCAGGATGCAGAGGGGAAGGGGCTGGCCCTGAACCTTCATCAACCCCACAGCTGCCTTCCCAGTTCTGCTCAGATCTTCCCATTGAGTGAAGCTGGTTGGGCTGAGGCCACATGGGTTAGAAGAGGAGAGGGCAAGGACAGCCACTGGCACTCTGTCCACTGACTGCCAGTGTCACTGAACTGTGAGTGATGCCAGAAAGAGCTTGTGATTAAACATGGTTCTGATTGAGTGTCTTGTGCTCAAAACCATGCTGGGCTTCCCACATCTACAGGAAAAAGCTCTAACCCTTTGGTGTGACAATTCAAAACCCTGGACAATAGTGATCCCCAATCTTCCTCATTGGCAATCTCTCTCCCAAGAAGCCTTCCCTCAGACATTGCCCATGGGACCTCTCCTCTCCTTCCCTCCATCCTCACTGCCACCCTCCTTGACCAGGAGCCCACGGCCCCTCCCTGTCTGCCGCAACCTGCCCACAGCTACCCTGCTCTCCTGTCTCACCCTCTCAGTCCAGGCTTTGTGATCTGGTCTGCCCCGACCCTGCTCTGGCTGCTCTGATTCTTCAATCCCTCTCACCCACCCTTGCTTCTCTTATGCTGGTATTTCAAAGACATGAAAATGTCCTTGATGCCTAGATCACCAGTCCCCTTGTCTCACCACCACCAGCAACCTGAGAATCACTTCTCTTCTGCTTCCCTTCCCCGTGCTGACCAGGGGGCCCCTCCTTAGTGTCCTCAAGGCAGGCACCTGTTCCTCCCCATCAGACCAGGGCATCAGGACATTGGCCTTGGCAGCCTGTCAGAAGCAGCAGAAACCCTCAGCCCCTGCCCATCTGCCTCCTGCTGTAGAAAGGCTTTGGGCACCACCTGCCCTTATAGGACTCCCAGCTACAGTGACATGAGGGTGCCTGAAAAGGATGGGAGGTGACATGTAGGCCCCAGTGCTGAGGGCAGAGAGCAGAACACTTTTGATTTGCAGGGGAGCATGAAAGGCAGCGCACACTCTGCCTGGGATTTGCCCTCACAGCTTTCATGCTCATCACGCTAATTACAACGCGCCCTGCTGAGCACACCATCCAGCCCGCCAGCGAGGGACTGCTATGGTCTCACCTAGTTCTCATGGTGGCCCTTGCGGTTTTGCAGGAAAGGAAAGGGAAGCATTCAAAGGCTGAGGTACCTGTTCAGGTATCCTCTGGCTATCAGAAGTGGGGCTGGGGTTCAAGGCCACATCAAGGAAGGGTTCCCACCTTCCTCCCAGGAGTCTTCTTTTCCAATGGCAGCCAGGGTGACAGCATGTCATTCTCTTGCTACCAGAGCCTACACAAATTGACCTCCTGATGCCTCAGTGACCTAAGCTCCTTCCACTCTCCGGTTCCCCCAAGACCAAACACTCACAGGCCCACCTGGGGGTCACTACCCAGGACACATCCCCCAAGAGAATCAATCGCGTGGCTTGCTTCTCCCAGAAAACTCCATCTAAAACTGCTGCCTCACCCCACCTTGGGAAGTAAGCCCCAGGAGAGCAAGATCGTGGACTGTGTTGCCAACTCTGTATCTCTGTGTCTAGAACAGTGCCTGGTACATGGCAGGCACTTAATAAATGCTTGATGTTGGACTGGCTGAATCAGTAAGTGAAGCAGGAACACAGCCGGCTGTGCCCAGCAGGAAGAACAAAGCCCAGCATACAGACATTCTGCTGACCCCTGGGGCTCATGCCTGTCTGCAGCCCCAGCTGACTCAGGGCACGCCCAGACTCGCAGGAGTTTGCTCTGTACCAAGTTCCCTCAAGCTCCCCTCCAAAGACCTCTCCTCCAGTGCAGCACCCTCTATACCATCTCTTCTCCACCCTCCATGCCTCCACAGGCTGTGGACTGTGATAGCAGGTGGAGAGAATGTTACACATCTCGGTTGGATACCCAAATCCTAAAAAGTGGCCCAGCCCAGAGCCAAGTCACCACCTTCAAGTTCCCTTCCTGCTGGTCACTCCAGCTTCAAGGGCCTACCCTCAGGCCCCCAAAGATCTGATGCCTCCACTGGAAGCCGATTCTCTACTAGTTTTGCCAGGTAAGCAACCCTATCTCTTCTTACAGGCCTCAGCTTGGATGTCACTTCCTCCAGGACCCCACCTAGCCCTCCAGGATCACATGAGACTCCTCCTCTCTTATCTGTGCCCAACTCCCCATGTGCTCCTATCTTAGTACTTATCACAACTCCGGGAGTAGTATTGTTAACCCCACTGTAGAGATGACCAAACTGAGATACAGAAAGGTCACTGAGCTCAGAAACTGCAGTGCTGAGACTAACCTCTGAGACTAGAACTCAGGTCTCTCCAGCTTCAGGTCACCAACCTCCCTCTCTAGCTACCAGCTCCCCAAAGCAGGGCCAGCCATGTCCACATTTGGAGCCCCCAGATCCTAGAATGGTGCCTGGCTTAGAGAACAGAACACTGAAAGAAAACAGCCCCCTGAGCTTCAGGCCTTTGTCATCCTCTCCAGGATCCCATTAACCCAACACCCCCATGGATGCTTCCCTGCCAACAGACTCCCTCTCTGCTCTTCAGCCCCCAAACAAGCCCCCACCACATCCATTCATGCAAATAGAAGTCGGAGTCCAGAGGCAGCCCCAGCTAACTGCACTAGGCAGCCAGGGCACCCTGTCACCTGCAGTAACCACCAACTGTGGAAAGAGCTGGACACGCTGCACAATGTGGGTGGGAGAGGCAGCTGAGTTCTCTGGCACCCAGCTCAGAAGAAACTGAGGATAATTGTTGATGGACCAGCCGCCAAGGGCAGTGAGCTCTGGGGATGCATCAGGACCAGTAATGAGAAAAACACAACAGGAAGAAGCAGACAGACAGCATGGGGTCAGCTGGACCAGGCTTCAAGTGGGCTCAGCTGCTCCCTGCCCACCTCAGAGGACCTGGGACATAGCTCTCTGGGTCTGTTTCTTCACCTGTAAAAAGGGCCCAGGAATGATAGGTAAGATCATTATGGGAGATAATATATGTAAAACATTCCATTTAGAGTCAGCCTATGTATGCCACAGTTAATACAACTAATTTAATTTACATATTTGGACCACAAAAACACCATTTCCTTGTATATTATAAAGTACAGAATGGATCCAAGCAAGATTTTCTTGGCCGATAAAGACACACAGAAGATATGAGTAGCTTTTTCCTTTTTATTGTTTATTTTTAAAAAAATGTTTTCATTCAGCTTAAGAAACACTGATATGAGTTCAAATCTGAACTTTGACATAGGACACTGCCTGTAAAAGCTGCTTTGGACTTTCACCAAAATGTTGTCCATGAACTGAATATCATAAAAGCGACTAATTTATACCAGGACCAAGATTCAGGTTTGCTAAAGCAACATAGAAACTTGCAGAGAAAACCTGGGCAAATGTCAGTCTCCTTGACCTCCAACTGTCAGTGCATTTTAAAACCCAGTCTTATAGCTGAATCATGGTGGCCAGCGTATATACATCCTCCCCACTCCTGGGTCTTCCAGTCCATCTGGTGTGAATCAGCCTCTCCATTAACATTCCAGAACACCCTTCACGTGTACAATGTGTGCTGCTGCGCGACCCTTTCGGGGAAAAAATTCAAGGACCAGAGGAAATTATTGCTCCAAATATCACCATCGCTCAGGACTGCAATGTAAACTTTAGAAATGCCTTCTCAGGTAATGGAAGGTTATCCAAATATTTTTTGTAAGTATTTCAAATAGCAAAGGCTCTTCTATGGTTAGTTTCACAGCAGCATTCTCAGAACTGCTCAAACCCTGGCCCTGCAGAGCTGGTGGTTCATTAATAAGACAGGACATTCCGGAAGCCATATCTCAAGGAGGACAATGCAAAGTGAGACAAAGGGTTCAGAGAAGGGAAACTGGCATGATCATGTGGCCAGGAGAGTTTTCACAGGGGCTGCAACTAACCGGACACTAGGAGAGCCAAGGGTTTCATGTTCTAGAGAAAAACAACTTTCCCCTTCTCTAGCCCACGGCCCAGTGCCTGGCTTGCAGGAGGTACTCAGTAAATCTTTGTGGATGGAACGAATACGTGGTCCAGTAAATAAATAATAGAGGCTAGGCACTGTGGCTCATGCCTGTAATCCCAGCACTTTAGGAGGCCAAGGCGGGTGGACCACTTGAGGTCAGGAGTTCGAGACCAGCCTGGCCAACATGGTGAAATCCCATCACTACTAAAAATGCAAAAATTAGCTGGGCATTTGGTGTGTGCCTGTAATCCCAGCTACTTGGGAGGCTGAGGCAGGAGAATTGCTTGAACCCAGGAGACGGAGGTTGCAGTGAGCCAAGATTGCACCACTGCACTCCAGCCTAGGCAACAAGAGCAAAGCACCATCTCAAAAAAATAAAAAGTAAATTAAAAATATAAATAAATAAAGGAGTGGAAACATAGGCTTAGAGATACTAGACTTCTTGATCAAAGTCACACAATTAGTGACAGAGCTAGGGTCAAACTCCAGCCCCGTGACTCCCAGCCCAGCTTAAACCTTGACCCCCATTGGCCTCTTCTGCAAAATATGAAGCAGGAGATAGCTTGTGCTAGCTGTGATTACTTGGTGATGACTCACTGGAGCACTGGAGAAGGCAGGAGGCCCTTTCCAGCTCCCTGGACAGGAATTTGGCAATGGATTGGCAATGTCTGCCGGCTGTAGGGAGTGGGAACTGTGGCATCCACTGCATGGTCTTGCCCTTCCTGGGACCCCTTGACCTCCAGGACCACTCCTTTCTAACTCTCTCCATTCTGTAACAGGCAAGACAACATTGTGCAACTGTGCAAAGACAGATCTGAGTGGATGCAGCCACTTGCAAGTTCAAATGCCAGGAAAGGCCTTTGCATAACAAATCTCCCTTAATCATGCTGTTGTCCTGATCACCTACAATCCTCGAGCTGCCTATCTAGATGTTTCTATCCCATCCCAAGAATGTTTGCCCATCCTAGACAAAGGTAGGCTGGCATGCCTGTCTGTCTACACAGTTGTGTGTGTTCTTCCTGGAAGCAAGCCCATGGTCACAGTATTTGTCTGGAGGAGAGACGCAGGCAGCACTCAGCTGAGGAGAAGGAGACCAAGTGACCTAGAATAAGGGTGTATTATCTGAGCCAGAGGGCCGAGAGCTTCAACAGCAGTGTCAAAGAGCAATGCTTGCACACGTCTCCAAAAACACCAGAGTTAGGAATGTACATGTAAGTCACCATCCTCATTGCTACACTTCTCAGGGAAACCAGCACTTTTCACAGTGACTTCTGCAAGAGTGAGCCCAAATATTGTTTGTCTTTGTGTCACTGGATGTATTAGTCCGTTTTCACACTGCTGATAAAGACGTGCCTGAGACTGGGAAGAAAAAGAGGTGTGATGGACTCACAGTTCCACATGGCTAGGGAGGTCTCACCATCATGGCAGACGGTAAGAAGGAGCAAGTCACATCTTACATGGATGGCGGTGGGCAAAGAGAGAGAGCTTGTGCAAGAGAACTCCTCTTTATAAAACCATCAGATCTGGTGAGACTTATTTACTGTCACGAGAACTTCATGGGAAAGACCTGCCCTCATGATTCAATTACGTCCCATTGGGTCACTCCTGTGACATGTGGGAATTATGAGAGCTACAATTCAAGATAAGATTTCGGTGGGGACCCAGCCAAACCATATCACTGGGTTCCTGGTGGCAGCCCTGTGGGAGCTGGGACCAGTCACTTGTCCCTGGGCCTCAGTCTCCTCATCTGCAGAGCATACCCAGCTCCTCTCCCTGCCTCATCCACTGCTGACTGCTCTCCCACCTTGTATCATCCCACTGATTCACCTTGAAGGGCAGCTCCTGAGAGGGGCCCTCCTCGCCCCACCCGTGGTTCCATATCATATTATGCCTCCCCATTTCTCCACGGCACTTACAAACTTTAAAGTCATTTTGCATATCTGTTTATTGTGAGCCTTCCTCACTTTCTGGGCTCTTCCTGCTGGCAGTGGTGAGAATGAACGTTTATCAAGCACCTGCTATGTGTAGGGCATTGCTCTGGGAACCTCACATCCCTTGCCCTATTTATCTTCACAGTCATGCAGATGAGAGAACTATACTGTTAATGTCCCCCATTTTACAGATAAGGAAACTGAAGCCGGGAGATTAAGTACTCAGCTGTTGTGACCTAAGGAGAAAGTGGCAGAGGAAGAATTTGCCCCACGGCATTCTGAGCTCAAGAGCACATATGTCTGCCATGCCTCCATCTGTGCGGAGCAGTGTCCCCAGCCCCTAGAGCAGCACCTGGCACATGGCAGGGCCTCAAGAAACGTGTTGAACATGTGAACAAATGACCAAATTAGAAGGCAGAGATTACAGTTCACAAAGCACTCTCACATCTCTGCTTTCACTTGAATCACATAGCAGCACTGAGAGGGAAACATCACGATTCCCAAGTTTTTTAAGATGAGAAAACCAAAGGTCCAGTGAGACCAGGAGCAACCTTGCCTGGAGGTGGATTCTCCGCAGGCTGCTTTAGGCTATTTTGTTTCTTTCAAATTTTGTGCTCTTTTATTTATTTATTTTTGAGACGGAGTCTTGCCCTGTCGCCAGGCTGGAGTGCAGTGGCCCACGATCTCAGCTCACTGCAACCTCCGCCTCCCAGGCTCAAGTGATTCTCCTGCCTCAGCCTCCCTAGTAGCTGGGACTACAGGCGTGAGCCACCATGACCAGCCAATCTTGTGCTTTATTTAAAAGCTGTGGGGTCTATGTCTAGCCAAGGATGCAGGTCTCTGTTCTGCAGAATGGGGTTTGTTAAAGTTGTAAAGAATAAGGCCTGCTTTAAGGGATACAAAGTAAAACTTAAAAGACAAGAGGGTAAAATGGATTATGGTGCTTGGAAATGCTTGGCGATACAGGATTAAAATAAGTACAACATGCCCAAATACACGATGATCATTCACATAACTAACAGAGAGAGCATTTGTCACATTGCTTACTCCCGTATGGAATGGGACATGATAGTTTGCGCACCTTATGCTCATGAGCTACCAAAACATGGTGTGACGGTTGGCCTGACACATTACTCTCTGGCACATTGTTCTGGCCTGCTGCTGGCCTGCAGGCTTCTCAATAGGTCCAGCATGGGCAAGGCCAAGTGGAGGTGACTGGTGATGAATACAATGTGGAATGCACTATGGTCAGCCTGTTGCCTTCACCTGCTATTTGGATGCAGGCCTTGCCAAAATTACCTCTGGCAATAAAGTCTTGGGGGGGCCTTGAAGTGAGCTGTAGATGGAGGCTTGTCTGTCTCTCAGGGTACCCAGTGATTCCCTGGTTATGATTTTGCAAACAAGGAATTTAATGCAGAAGTGCATCGAAACCACATCATGGGTCAGAATGTTGCAGATTATACACATTTCCCAACAGAAGAAGATGAAATGCTTACAAAGAAAACATTCTTTCACTGTATTATAAACAGCATAACTCCAGGCATGGAGAAGGTATAGAAGAGTCATGCTGCTATGCAACAGATCCAGTCTATGGGAAGAAATCCAAGAAAGAATTTAAAAAAAAAAAAAAGAGCGGGGCCAGGCGCAGTGGCTTACACCTGTAATTCTAGCACTCTGGGAGGCCAAGCGGGAGGACTGCTTGAGCCCAGAAGTTTGAGACCAGTCTGGACAACATAGGGAGACCTAGTCTCTACAGAAACTAAAATTTAGCCGGGCGTAGCATGGTGGCGTGTGCCTGTCATTTCAGCTACTTGAGAGGCTGAGGTAGGAGGATTGCTTTAGCCTGGGAGGCCAAGGCTGCAGTGAGCCGAGATTGTACCACTGCACTTCAACGTGAGTGACAGAGCAAGATGAAGAAAGAAGGGAGGGGGAGGAAGAGGAGGAGGAAGAGGGGGAAGGGGAAGGAGGAAGAGGGGGAGGAAGAGGAGGAAGAAAAAGAAGAAGAGGAGAAGAGGAAGAAGAAGAAAGCAGTAGTAGTAGTGGTGAAACTGTCCCAAAATGTCCCTTGCTCAGAAGAAAGATCAGGTAGTTCGAAGGAAGGTGAGCTTCCTCAAAGCTCAGGATCAGGCTGCTGACAACTAAACCAAACAACGATTTTCTATGAGGATTTTTCAAATAAAGACAATGAACTTATACATCAACCAGCAAAAAATAAAAAAGTAAAAACTAAAGTTACATATACATTTTGCATTCTATTCCACAGTATAGTTGTTTTCTCAACAAAACTAACATCTTAGATTTCCATTACTTGTTTCTAAAATGTCATATTGTGAAAAATTTCAAGCATCCACAAAAGCAGAGAGAACACTATAATGACCCATCAGGTACCCATCACCCAAATTAATTTTTAAAAATCAACTCTGTAAAATTGCTCTTCCAGGGAAAAAGAATAACAGTTGCTATCATTTACACTTTATGTGTAAATACCCTGACATGGTTTAGATGTTTGTCCTCTCCAAATCTCATGTTGAAATGTGATTCCCAATGTTGGAGGTGGGAGGTGTTTAGGTCATGGGGACAGGTCCCTCATAAATAGCTTAGCGCCATCCCCTTGGTGATGAATGAGTTCTCAGTTCACTGACTCCTCCTCTGATCTCTCTTTCTTCTGGTTCTACCATGTGTCCTGTCTGCTCCCCATTTGCCTTCCACCATAATTTTCAGTGTCCTGAGGCCTCACCAGATGCCAAGCAGATGCCAGTGCCTTGCTTTCTGTACAACCCGCAGAACTGAGAGCCAATTACACTTCTTTTCTTTATGAATCATCTAGTCTCAGCCATTTCGTTATAGCAACACAAAAATGGACTGACACATATGCTCACGTAGTTTTCACAGTCCTCTCTCTAAGAAGTCCACACTTATATTGGCCTCTATTTCAGATGGGGATATTGCAGGTGGTGAGGTCAAGTCACCTGCTGGAAGTATTGGGGCCAGAAGGGGCAGAGCCAGGAGTCACCCAGAGACTGTCTGCTTACCCACCAAGTGGCCCTGCCAAGAGCCTGGAGGTTAAGTAAGTGCTTTAAAACAATTCAAAGAAATGGGGCATTTCTTTTAAGCCTAAAGTTTGCATTCAAGTCACATGGTTTCTGGAAGTATCCCACTACTACTCAGCCAAGACACCTGGTCATCCCTTCATCCTCCCCTCATTTATTCTCATTCAGCCTCTCCGTCACTTATTCATCCTCTCCATCAATCATTCTTTTCTTCCATCAGATACATGCTGTCACATAAAATCTAATCAGACACAGGCCCAGCCCTCAAGGAGCACCCAGACTTTGTGAAAAAGAGAGAAACAAACATAACCAAAATTCAAGGCAGACTTCAACTAGTATCTCCATGTATGAAATTTACAAGAAAATTTTACCTATCTTCTACTTCAGGGAGCAAGGCCAGGGGGCAGAGAGCACAGTAGTTAAGGATGTGGCTCGGGAAGTTCTATTATACTTGCTCCAGCCCCACCTAGCTGTGTGGCCTTGAGTGACTCATCTACCCTCTCTGATTCACTTGTAAAAGAAGGTTGATATGAACCCTCTTATACTAGAACCATTGGAAGATTTCCTTAGATAATGCTTAACCCAGTTTGTGCAACAAAGGAATCTCTCCATCATGTTAGCCATTGTAATAGGCCATTACCTATAGCCTGCTCCCAGTAATGACTCCTGGCCTGCCTGAGTGAGGCAGGAGCTTTGTAAAAGAATGTATGCATTTGCAAGTCAGCTAGGATATTTTTCTTAACAGGCATTTTCTCAGAAAGTCTGTATATCCAGAAAATAAGTGACACAAATAACAAAAAGCCTCAGCCTGCCCTATTCAGCTGGCCAAGAGATGTTGGCCACGTGTGGGAGGAACGATCTGATGGTCAGTGAAGCAGGGACAAAGATGCCCTGTTGTTTCACAGCCTGGTGCTGGCATGCTGGTATGCTGGCACAAATTCCATGATTCTGCAGAGCAAATCCATGGGCAATGGGGCCAGGATGGCCAGGGCAAGGCCTGCGGGTCAGACAGGCCTGTGTTCCATTTAACCTCTCTCCAGGATGTCCCTCTTCCTGAGTAAGGACCAAGAGGACCCCAAGAAGACACCTGGCACACAGTGAGCTCTTTACTAGCTGCAGTTATCACTACGATCAGTGGTGAGATAACACCAACCTGGGCTCAGGATCCCTGGCTCCATGATCAGGTTCTGTCTTTTGCTGTGTGGCTTTGCACAGGTCACCTAACCTCTCTGATGCCCAGTCTCCCCATCTGTACAATGAGGACAAAAATCACACTTATTCTTCCTGCTTCATCCTGTCTGTCACAGACCTGGAGAGGAATCTCAACTTTGGCACTTCTTAGTTTGTGATCTCATTTACTGTAAGCCTTATTTTCCTCATCTATGAATGGGAATAATTATTGTACCCACCTCCCAGGGCACAAATTCCATGATCCTGTAGGGCAAACTCCTGCAAAGAAAGAGTCTGGAAGTAAAGTAAGTGCTCTAAAAGAATGAAAGGAAATGGGTCTATGTCCTCTTTCTTTTGTGAAGAGTAAGAAAGGCGGTGCGTGTGGAGTGCTTGGTCTGGAGTCTGGCATATGGTACCCACTCCAGGATAGAGAAAGGAGCTCCTCAGTAGAGAAGGGCTGCACCACTAGGAGTCTAATCACACAAACACTCACTTCCTTTCAGTGCTTGCTCATTTTCTGCTGGGCACTAAGCACTCAGCTACCTCATTTCACCTTCACAAGAGAGCCAGTCTCATGCCAGGGTGGGAGCAGCCCTCATAGGCAACACAGTGGGGCCAAGGGCTGGCCTTCCTCTCCCCACCCTGGCAGGGGTCAGCTATGTGCAATTTAGTCACCACTGGCTACACAGCCAGGTAATGCCCCCAGACTGCTCCAGGCTGCCAGCGTGGTGGGAGGGAGGAGAAGGGAGTGGGCTCTTCCCTAACCAGCCTGTACCTGGACAGTCTTCACTCATAACAGGGGGGAAAACACACTGTCTTGACTCATCCCCCCTCAGCACACTGTGAGGATAGAAAGTGCAAAGACCTGGATAAAGGTAAAAGGGCCAATTGAAAGAAAATTATTTATTTCATCCCCAAAAAGGTTTGTTATTTTCTACATTTCCTATTTTGTCTAGTAACCTGATAAAGTTCTATGTTTAGAGCAAAAGAAAAATTAAAGAAAAAATCAAAATAAAACCTTTTTAAAAGTTAAGTTTCTGGTTTTTAGAAACTAAGAAAATTGGGGATAAGAGGAAAAATAGAAACTGAGCAAATAGGTTGCACCAATGTGATCTCACAGGTGTGTAACGTGCTTGTGAGCCTAAGTGTGTGCATGTAAATGCATCTGTATCTCTCAGAGTCCAAGAATACTCAAAAGTCACAAAGAAATATCCTCAAGAAGAAATATACAGATAAATAAAAATATGAACAAAATGATCGATCTTGTCAGTAATTTATTTGTGTGTGTACATAATGAACAGGGTAAGTTATAAAACAATAATATCTAATAATGAGATCATGGTAGAGTCTATACTTTCATACATACATGGATGGAGCCATCATAAACTAAGTAGTTGCATACTTCTTTGGAAAATCATATGGTAACATTTAGAGTACTTTGACCAGTTAACCTTTCTCTTAGAAATTATATCAAAAGAAAACAACTATATTTATCCTGTTTTTTTTTTTTTTTTAAACAGACTCTCACTCTGTCACCCAGGTTGGAGTGCAGTGGTAATATCTTAGCTCACTGCAGCCTCTGTCTTCCATGTGCAAGCAATTCTCCCACCTCAGCCACCTGAGTAGCTGGGATTACAGGCACCTGCCACCATGCCTGGCAAATTTTTGTATTTTTAGTAGAGATGAGCTTTTATCATGTTGGCCAGGCTGGTCTCAAACTCCTGACTGCAAATGATCCACTCACATTGGCTTCCTAAAGTGTTGGGATTACAAGTGTGAGCCACTGTGTCTGGCCTATCCATGTATTTTTAAATGTTAATTGATGTAAGGAGTATAATTGAATAAAATAACAAACATAAATATGAAGGTGGTGGCTGGGTGTGGTAGCTCACGCCTGTAATCCCAGCACTTTGGGAGGCTGAGATGGGCAGATCTCTTGAGGCCAGGAGTTCGAGACCAGCCTAGGCAACATGGTGAAACTCCATCTCTACTAAATATACAAAAATTAGCTGGGCATGGTAGAGAACTCCTGTACTCCCAGCTAATCAAGAGGCTGAGGCACAAGAATTCTTGGAAGCTGAGAGGCAGAGGTTGCAGTGAGCCGAGATCATGCTACTGCACTCCGGCCTGGGTGAAAGAGTGAGTGAGACTCCATCTCAAAAGTAAAAATAAAAAACAAATTAAAAAAAGAAGGTGGTATAGTAACATGAGAAAATGTGACTTATTAAGCGACCGGGATTGAGTGGTGGGGGGAGGCCAAGTGCAGTGTCTCATGCCTGTAATCCCAACACTTTGGGAGGCCAAGGCAGGCGAATGGCCTGAGCCCAGGAATTCAGGACCAGCAGTCTGGGCAACATGGCAAAAACCCATCTCTACAAAAATAAAAATAAAGAGCCGAGCATGGTGGGGCACACCTATAAGCACAGCTACTTGGGAGGCTGAGGTGGGAGGATCACCTAAGCCCAGGGAGGTTGAGGCTGCAGTGAGCTGTGTTTGTTGCACTACAGCCTGGACAGCAGAGCAAGACCCTGTCTTATAGAAGAAAATAAAACAAAATTTAAAAAGCAGAAAAATCATCCATATAAAATGATGATAAACACTAAAAGCACACCTGCATATGAACAGCTTCCAGCCTGCAGAAATGTTAAATAGTTGTGCTAAGGTGGAGGGATAATGAGGGAGGCTTTGTCACTTCCAGGTTTCCTTTAAGGCTTTATAATTTTTTTCTACCTCCCTTTTTCTCTGAACTCTGTCCAGAGACCAATGCCTCTAGCTTTCAGGGAAGGGTGCAGGGGCTGTGTCCTAACTCAACCATCACTCTGGCTCTTGACATTTGATTTGGTTCCTAAATTGTGTTACTCTTTCCCTAAAATGCTGCTCTCAAAACAAACTGGCTGGTGTGCTTGTGAGATCAGAGACAGACAAGCTCCGGCAAATACGTGATTCGAGAAAACACATTACACTGTGTGCAGGGGCCAAGGAATTTCACATTTGGACACGAAATATCAGTCCCCACAAAAGGCCTTCTGAGGCCCTGAGAGTGAGCTCAGAGTGGCTGCCCTTCCCCGAGCCTGCTCGCCTTGGCACATGGGCACTCCCTGGGCACCGGCCCATATGGGTGGTGCTCACCCTACCCCCATCCACCAAGGCCTGCAGCCACCTCTCAGCCTGCTCTGAATCTTGTGCCCCTTTGAGAATCTGATAAGTGCTCAGACTTTACAAACTGTTTTGAAGGGTTTATAGATCTACATCATGGGACTTTGTTCATTCATTCATTCACTCATTTGTGCACTAAAAGAAGCATGGATTAAGGGTCTGTGGTGTATTAGGCCACATGGATAAATACAAAGGTGGGAAAATACAGTTCATAGTCTTCAATGAAAGACAGAAAACAGGTGAATACCAACTTCCAATGAATTGAGGGTGGGCCAGTCCAGGTGTAAAGTTGCATCAATATGAAAAGCTAATATTGAGCGCTTACTAGATGCCAGGCATGCTTCTAGGCCTTCTCCACGGAGTATATAACTCATCGTGGATTGTGTTTAATTCACTTAATCTTCCAACAGTCCTAGAGACAGGTAATAATATTACATGCATGTTACCGATTAGGAAACAGAGGCACGGGAAAGGTTCAATAACGTGTTTAAGGATGGTCAGCAAAAAAGTTTGAGACCTGGAATTCTGACCACTCCAGTGCTCGGGCTGGTAACCAAGCAGCCTCTGCCACAGTAGGCTTAGCTGGGAGAAAAGCGGGGCTGACCCACATATGGGAGGAGGCCCCCAGGATTCCTGGAGTTCTCCCTGTGAATCGGCCCATTAGTGGTATGGATTTTGCCTGTGTCCCAGGAGCTGGGTTAACTGCATGAGTCTCCCAGGGAGAAGCAGCTGTTGCATGGGCTGACCCCTCCAGGTCCAAGTGACAGGGCTGATGATCAAAATCCAGACACCAGAAACTATTCACTTAGGGTGATGCTGAGTGTACCCGTGTAAACAACCAGGCCCCTCTCGCAGAGTCACCTGACTTCCCTCCAAACGCCCTTCCCTTCCACAGTAAAGAGTGACAAGGAGGCCGTCCAGAGTTACAGCCGTCATCCACACACAGCAGGAGGTTGGACAAATGCAAAATCACCTGGAGACAGAATGTCTTTCAGGCTGCAACCAGGAAGAAAGAGAGACAGTGGACATCAGGATTAAGAGCACCAGCCTGGGTTTGATTTCTTGCTCTGTGACTTTGGGCACTGCCTGGTACCTTGGTTTGGGGATAATAACTGTACCTACTTCATAGGAATGTGATGAAGATTACAGGAGTTCATACATGTGCAGGGAAAGTGACACAGAAGAGCCAAGGAGTGTCAGCTGTTATTGATTAGAGAGTGAGCAATTTGGAGAGATCCAAGGTGGCCGATTAACAACTGCTCAGGATTGTAGCTCCCAGTGAAAGCACAGAGAGCGAGTGGACGCCGCAATTTCAGACGAATTTCTGTGGACCACAAATTGGGAGATTCCCGGCGGAGGAGCCACATGTGTCGCCAGCGCGACTCTTTTGGCCGGCGCAGCTGTTTTGTCGGCGCCCCGGCGCGGCGCGGCGCTTCTCAGTGCGAAGTATACGCGACTGGGTGCCCTTTGAGTCCGGCTCGGCTGGTCCCACCCCCACAAGAACAGCAATTGGAAGCGCTAAAGACTGAGAGTTTCACAGTAAGCACAGCTGAACCCGGGAAGGCCAAGCTCTGTGGGGAAGGGGCGTCCGCCAAAGGAAAACTAAGAAACAGAAAAAACTTCATCACCAACAAGCC
>CAUYLG010076327.1:0-35107 GCA_963573385.1 Cacajao melanocephalus
CTCAGCTTCCTGAGTACCTGGGCTAAAGGAGGGCTACCATGCCTGGCTAATGTTTAAATTTTTTGTAGAGATATGGTCTTGCTGTATTGGCCAGGCTGGTCTTGAACTCCTGGGCTCAAGGGATCCTTCTGCCTCAGCCTCCCGAAGTGGTGGAATTACAGGTGTGAGCCACTGCACCTGGTCCCAAACTCGCTTCTTTTGTTTTTTTTAAAGACGGGGTTTCACCATGTTGGTCAGGCTGGTCTTGAACTCCCGACCTCGGGTGATCTGCCCACCTTGGCTTACAAAGTGCTTGGATTACAGGCGCGAGCCACCACGCCCGGCCCCAAACTCGCTTCTGATAGAAGACAGGGACCTGGAAAGAAGCAGTGGGAGCCCAGGAAGGTGAGGGCTTGGCTCTGGGGAAGCATTAAGAGCTGACAGATAGAATTCTTCCTCTGTGAAGGCACCATCCAAGAGCTTTGCATGCTTGATCTTACTGAGTCCTCCCAACTCCCTTTGGTGTCAGTTGTCATTATTCTTGTTTTATACAGGAGGTTTAACAGCTCACTCGAGTTGTGTAGCTAGTAAAAGGTAAAACTTGAATCCAGGATCAAGCGCCAGAGCCTGCACTAAAGTCAGGGAATGCAACTGCGGGGGGACGCTGGCAGGGGGTTCCCAGGCTGCCTAGGGGGATGCGGGTGGTCTTGGCCAAGGGAACGGCACGTGTAAAGCCACAGAGGGTCGGGCATTCAGTCCGGGGTTCACCTGAGCCTGGGACTTGCTGCACGAAGGGATGTACCAGGAGAGTCAGGAGAGAGGCCAAAGGTTTCTGGTGAGCCCTGCACAGCCCCCACCAGAGCGCATCAGTGGGCCCTACAGCTGGTGGCAAGTGGCAGAGATGTGGGCCCATTTTGGCCAGGCTTGGCACCTTGGGTCTGGGGCAGAACACCGTGGGGGCTGAAAGTTTCCTTAAGGCTGTTCCCATCCCCAGACACAGGCAGCAGCAGAGGTTTAGATGGAGTCAGAAGACCTGGACTTCATTTTCTGCTTTTTCCCAGCTAGCTGGCTATGGGTAGTCACTTAACTGCTCTGAGCCTGGTTTCTCTTTTGTGAAGTGGGAATTAGAGGCCCCGCTCCACTGCCCCACAGGGCTGTGGAGAAAAATGCTCTGCAGCTCTAGATGCTTCTCACGAATTCCTGACCCAGCCCCTAGGTGAGCTGAGGGTGGTGTGTGGGGGTGTGTCCCAGAGGAAGGCTGCATGAGGCGTCCGGCAACTGGAGCAGGGGATCCAGTCTCTAGCCTTGGGAGGGAGACAAGCAGGCATACAAATCATGCGTCACAGAAGTGACTTTGGGCCCTATTAGCTACCATGTGAAGAGTCACACCTAGCAATTCAGTTTGAATCCTGGCTCTGCCACTTCCTGGCTGGGTGACCTTGGCTCTTTGGAGATAAAGTGTCACTACCTGTAAAATAAAAATAAAAATAAAAAATAAAGCTTGACTGGGCATGGTGGCTCACGCCTGTAATCCCAGCACTTTGGGAGGCTGAGGCGGGTGGATCACTTGAGGTTAGGAGTTTGAGACCAGCCTGGCCAACTTGGTGAAACCCCATCTCTACTAAAAATACAAAAATTTGCCAGGCGTGGTAGCGGGTGCCTGTAATCCCAGCTACTTGGGAGGCTGAGGCAGGAGAATCACTTGAGAGGCTTGAATCCAGGAGATGGAGGTTGCATTTAGCTGAGATCGTGCCACTACACTCCAGCCTGGGCAATAGACTGTGTTCTCCTGCCCCCTAGAAATTAAACACACACACAAAAAAACAGGCTGGGTGCAGTGGCTCATACCTATAATCCCAGCACTTTGGGAGGCTGAGGCAGGCAGATCATTTGAGGTCAGGAGTTCAAAACCAGCCTGGCCAACATGGTGAAACCCCATCTCTACTAAAAATAAAAAAATTAACTGGGCATGGTGGTGGGCACCTGTAATCCCAGCTACTTGGGAGGCTGAGGCAGAAGAATCACTTGAGTCTGGGAGGCAGAGGCTGCAGTGAGCCAAGATCACGTCATTGTACTCCAGCC
Organism: Cacajao melanocephalus; assembly: GCA_963573385.1. Classification (NCBI taxonomy): domain Eukaryota; kingdom Metazoa; phylum Chordata; class Mammalia; order Primates; family Pitheciidae; genus Cacajao; species Cacajao melanocephalus. The sequence continues at coordinate 2,062 of CAUYLG010076327.1, forward strand.
TGGGTGACAGAGCGAGACTCGGTCTCAAAAACAAAGAAACAAACAAACAGACAAAAAACTTGCCATGTAGGGTTGTGAAGATTAAAGAAAGCTGTTTAATTGCAAGTCCTCTGGAGTCTTAATTTAGGGCAGGTTTTATGGAGATGGCGGGCCCTGAAGGATATAGATGAAGAGAGACTCCTGCTTAGGGCCCCTCTCCACCCCTCTCCACCCCTCTCCTCCCACATCTGGGGGCATCTGTGTATCCATTTCCCAAAGGGTTCAGGCCCACATGATTCTTACACATGCTGGCTCTTGGCTGGAAATGCCCTTCCCCATCTCTCCCCACTCTACTCTGCCTCCAGGCAAGAATGATGCCCTCCCTTGCTTACTCTCTTTACCTGACCTGTGTTACAGCAAGGTTGATGTGTCCTTAGCTATGGTTCTCATTTGTGAGGGATTCCCTGTCCCAAGCTTCTGGAAGATGTCTTGCTCGTCCCTGTCCCCAAGCCTGAAAATCTATGAATTCACTCAATATTCTTGAAAGGCTCCTGTAGCCAGGCCCTCCCAGTGCTGGGTGCTCTATGGAAACAGGCAGCCTCTGCCCACGTGGAGCTTGCTTATGTTTTTGAGGGAGGGAAGGGGGAGGACACACACAGACAATAAACATGTAAACAAGCTTAGGCCTCAATCAGGAGGCAGGGGAAGCCCTAGGAAGATGTAGGCCCTTGATTCTAGGGGAAGAATGTTCCAGACAGAGCCTCTGAGGGGATATAAGATGAGCTTGCATGAAGACCAGTGTAGCAAGAGTGCATGGATAGAGGACAGAAATCAGAGGCCCAGGGAGAGATCAGATCACTTAAGTTTTGTTCTATTCATAGTAGGGAGCCTTCAGACATTTTATTTTATTTTAATTAATTTATTTATTTTATTTATTTATTTTTGAGACAGTCTCTCGCTCTGTCACCCAGGCTGGAGTGCAGTGGTGCAATCTCCGCTCACTGCAACCTCCGTCTCCCGGGTTCAAGCGATTCTCCTGCCTCAGCCTCCCGAGTAGCTGGGATTACAGGTGTCTGCCACCAGACCTGGCTAAATTTTGTACTTTTAGTAGAGACAGGGTTTCACCATGTTGCCCAGGATGGTCTCGAACTCCTGAGCTCAGGCAGTCTGCCTGTCTCGGCCACCCAAAGTGCTAGGATTACAGGTGCGAGCCACTGCACCCAGCTGCCTTCACATATTTTAAAGTGTGACACGATAAATCGGGCTGGGCATGATGGCTTACGCCTGTAATCCAAGCACTTTGGAGGCCGAGGTGGGCGGATCACCTGAGGTTGGGAGTTCAAGACCAGCCTGACCAACATGGTGAAACCCCGTCTTTTAAAAAAAAAAAAAAGAAAAGAAAAGAAAAATTGATAAATCGGATTTAGGCTCTGAATAGGTCATTCAGGCGTTTTGTGGAGATGGGGCTGCAGGAAGCAGAGAGACCAGCAGTGGTCCAGGCCAGGGCGGTGAGGGGCAGAGGGAGAGTTTTAGAGATTGCGATGACAGGTACTGCTGATGACTTGTACGTGGGATGAGAAAGAAGGAGAAATCAAGGCTGAACATAAGCCTGGGGCCTCAGCACCCTTGGTAAATTGTTCTGTATCCCTAGGCTTTCATTTTAACATCTGTAACAAAAACCCAAGAAAGCAAAGGAGGCTTTGTAAAAATGCTGTGCACTGCAAGGCGAGTGAGTGAGTGGTGACTGGAGAAGGCAGCCCCAGTGCCCTTTCTGACAGACTAAAGGCTGAAGTCTCCATGCCACGTGGGTGTCACCCCAAAGACAACTCTTAGATATGGCCCTCTCTTCCCTTCCCCCTCCCCCACAAGGTCATTGTGGTGCCTTTTTCTCAGACAGAGGGTGGGGAAGTTTCAGGAATGAAAAGTCAAGTGACATCCGGGATTCCTGTTAAACGCCCACATGGGCTGGCTCAGAGAAAGGTTCCAGTACATGTGTGCTCAAGGAGTGGGGATTGAGTGGTGGTCAGTTGGATGCCTTCATTGTATTTTTATTTTCATTTCCAGCTTCTCTGACCTCACAAGTCATTTCAGATAGACGTATGTGCTGGGAAGAAAATAAAATAGGGCACCTAGAGAAACCCATATACACAAAGTCACAGTGCAGTTGTCTGCAGATGGGAGGCTCTGTAGGTTTGGGCAGTGGTGCTGGGAGGAGTCCCTGGTAGCCTGGCCTCAGAACAGGGTTGTTCCCAGAAAAGAGCAGCAGTGAGGTTGTGTTCTCCAGATAAGGGCCCCAGAAGGGCCCATTGGGATTTTGGGAGTCTCTGAATTGAAATACAGTGCTGTACCTGAAAAGGAGTAAGGGTGGCGCCCAGCTGCCCCGATGATCCCAGGTGCCAGGCTGCACCCCTGTCCTGGCCCTGCCCTTCCCTCACTCTCCAGGCAGCTGGAAACAGTAGCCCTGATGTCCCATCTATGTGCTTCTCCCCCAGAGCTCCTCCTCTGAACCTCACGCCTGCTGGCTCCAGGGATCTTTGCTCCTTTAGCCACTGCTTAGGGAGCACCTGCCAGGCGCTGAGGCCAGGTGGGCGCAGTTTGACAGAGGATGTGCCAGACACTCCTGTGGGGAGAAGATGTCAAACAGCACGGGCAGTTTTGATAAGTGCTTGAAGGAGGAGGGAGGGGAGACAATTGCAGGCCAGAAGTATCAGGAGACAAAGGCGGGGTGACTGGAGTGGGATGCCTGCAGACAGGAATGCAGAGGGTGCGGGTGCCAGAGCGGGTGTGGCTGGACCTGGATCGGAAAGGCTTTGCCAGGCCAGAGGGTGCCACACCCTCGTGGGCTGAGCTCATAGTCCTCAGCGCCTTGGGTCCCCAGCTCTGGCAAGCAGTGGGGCGACATGAGCAGAGCCCCTGCCTGGGAGTCAGGGACCTGGACTCTAGCCCTGGCTCTGCTACTACATTGTGCTATGTCTCTGGGCCTCAGTTTCCTCCCCTGTAAAATGGGATTGAATAATATAATAATAGTAGTAATTTTAGCTACTATTCACTGAGCTGTCACTCTAGCCAAGTACTCTTCTAAATGTCTCAAAAATATTATAGCATTAAATTACGACAGCTCTTAAAGGTATTCTTAATATTATTTCCTCTTTTTTTTTTTTTTTTTTTTTTTAGACAGAGTCTCGCTCTTATTGCCTAGGCGGGAGTGCAATGGCATGATCTTGGCTCACTGCAGCCTCCACCTCACGGGTTCAAACTATTCTCCTACCTCAGCCTCCCAAGTAGCTGGGATTACAGTCACATGCAACCACGCCCAGCTAATTTTGTATTTTTAATAGAGATGGGGTTTCACCATGTTGGTCAGGCTGGTCTCAAACTCCTGACCTCATGTGATCCACCTGCATTGGCCTCCCAAAGTGCTAGGATTACAGGCATGAGCCACCGGGCCAGGCCTATTCCCATTTTTCTTTCCTTTTTTTTTTTTTTTTTTTTAAATTGAGACAGAGTCTTGCTCTGTGGCCCAGGCTGGAGTGCAGTGGTGTGATCTCGGCTCATTGCAACCTCTGCCTCCCTGGCTCAAGCAGTTTTCCCAAGTTCCAGCTTCCTAAGCAGCTACCACGCCCGGCTAATTTTCTGTAGTTTTAGTAGAGATGGGGTTTTGCCATGTTGGCCAGGCTGGTCGCGAACTCCTGGCCTCAAGTGATCTGACTGCTTTGGCTTCCTAACGTGCTAGAATTATAGGCATGAGCCACTGTGCCTGGCCTTTTTTTCCATAATTAAATTTTTTTTTTTTAAATAGAGATGGGGTCTTGCTGTATTGCCCAGGCTGGTCTTGAACTCCTGGCCTGAAGTGATTCTCCAGCAGGGGCAGCAGAGACAGCAGGGCTGGTGTGCCGGCTGGGTAGACTGCTGCGTGTTTGTGTTCTAGGAGGCCAACGGTCCTGCCGACGGCTACGCAGCCATTGCTCAGGCTGACAGGCTGACCCAGGAGCCCGAGAGCATCCGCAAGTGGCGAGAAGAGCAGAGGAAACGGCTGCAGGAGCTGGGTGAGGGCAGGGCTGAGGCGGGGTTGGGCTGGGGTCCCCTCCCTAGCACCCCCAGTGGGGTGGGCTGTGTGTGGGGTGAAGTGTGTGGGGAGGCCTTGGAGCGCATGGAACCCTGCATGCCTTAACGTGGGCCTGGGCCAGGGCAGCCCTGAGGTGCCTGGCAGGGGCCAGGGGAGGAGCAGCCAGGGCGCCCGGGCATGTGCATCCCAGCTGGAAAGCAGTTGCTCATTATCCTGTGGGGTCCCAGATGCTGCATCTAAGGTGACAGAACAGGAGTGGCGGGAGAAGGCCAAGAAGGACCTGGAGGAGTGGAACCAGCGCCAGAGTGAACAAGTAGAGAAGAACAAGATCAACAACCGGTGAGAGGGCTGTGGGGACGCGAGGGGGCTATGGGGACATGAGGGGGCCGTGGGGACATGAGGGGCTGTGGGGACATGAGAGGAGCTGTGGGGACATGAGGGGGCCAGAGGGACATGAGGGGGCCGTGGGGACATGAGGGGGCCATGGGGACATGAGGGGCTCTTGAGGACATGAGGGGGCCATGGGGACATGAGGGCTGTGGGGACATGAGGAGGCTATGGAGACGTGAGGGGGCTGTGGGGAGGTGAAGGGGCAGAGGGGATGTGAGGGGGCCAACTGTGGGGCCGTGGGGGGCAGCTGATGGGACGTGAGGGGGCTGTGGTATGGGGGACTGTCTGGAGGGGCTGGTTTGGTGATGGGAGTGGGGAAGGAGAAGGGAAACCCTAGGGCTGCTTCCTCATTTGCTCGTGGAGTTCAGGGCCCCTGGAGTTGCTCCACCATGGAGGCCTCACCTGCTTTCAAGAGGAAGCCGAGTCTGAGAGGCAGCTAAAGGGGCCCCAGGGCCCTGGAATGCCAGCCAGGCTGTCCAGGCCCCAGCAGCCAATAAATAGTGAGGTGTGGCCCTCTGTGGCCAGAGTTAGGGTCAGAGAGAACCCAAGCCGCACTGAGGGTGAAGAGGCGACTTGTGCATGGGATTTTACTCATGGAGAAATGCCACCCCGAGTGGCTAAAGGATAAAAAAATCACCAGGCTGTATAGCTACAAAGGCCAGGGGTAGGATGGTGGACACTGGGGCACGAGGGGCTCCACCAAAGTCCATCCACGCTCACTCACTGCGCCCGCTCTCCTTTCCTCCAGCTGCGCTTCACTGTCGGGCCCGCACCCTGGTGTGGAGGGAAAGATGGCCAGCAGCAGCTCCAGGCTTCTGCCCTATTCTCTTGGCAGCCCTAGTGAAAATAGCATCTTGTGCCCCAGAGCTCCAGCTCAAGTCCTTGGCCCTACCCTCACTGGCTTGGATCATGCCAGGCCCAGTGACTAGCCAGGGGGCCCTAGTCTGGGTGATAGTCCCATTCTTTCGGTTGTGCATAGGGGTCAGTCACACTCAAACCACAGGGACTGAAGCTGGGGCAACCTGATCCAGCAGAGGACAATCAGGATGCCCTTCCTGGAAGAAGAGGCATGGACGCTGGGCAGGTGAAGACAGCAGATGCTCAGCAAACACCTTTGTGGAGATGGTCTCAGACTGAACACTGCCCAGTGCTCCCTGCCTTTGAGGCTGCCCCCTTCAGGGTCCAAGGTCTTCAAGGGAGGGAAAGGCCTGCTCTAGGAGACAGCTACTCTTCTGTCCAGAAAACTGCTGCATGCCAGGCTCTGGGGTAGGCACTAAGAAGACGGAGATAAAGAAGACCTAGTCTTACGTCCTCAAAGGGCGCAGAGAGAAAAACACACATGTTCAACTGAGTTCAAATACGGTAGGGCCCTCTGCACAAAGGCCATGGAAGCAAGGAAACAGGTCAGGGAGGGACCTCTGTGTCTAGGGACTTGGGCTTTGGAGGATGACTAGGAGGTCATTAGGAAAAAAGGGCAGAGAGTAGGGGAGGACATTCTAGACCTGGGTACAAAAGAAAAAATGTGATGTATTGGGCAACAGGGGCCAGGGAGTGGAGGGAGAGAAGGCAGAAGGCTGTGGACTCACATTGGAAGGGCCTCGGCTGATGAGTTGGGCAGTGAAGGGCAGTGGGGAGCCTCTGAAGGTGTTTGAGCAGGAGTAACATGATCAGGGATGAATTTTAGAGAAGGCGCTGGGGCCAGGGTGGAGGTCCTCATTCTCTTGTTTGGGGCTGTGGATCATTGCTGAGCCTTCCAGAACTATGCTTCCTAACACCTCTCCCACTGGAGGTACTAATGCTGTCTCTCTCTCTCTTTAACCCTCTGCTTGTCTGTCTTGCCATCTGTCTATCCCCACCTAACCCCTTCCCTCAACCTTTCCCTCAAGGATCGCTGACAAAGCATTCTACCAGCAGCCAGATGCTGATATCATCGGCTACGTGTACGTGTCTCTTTTGCTTCTCTGTCGGGGGAGCTGGAGAGGGAATGGATGTGGCGGCCACAGTTTCTTGAGTTCCTTGCTTGTGGGATAAAATGAGTATGGCTGGGCTCTGAGCAGTGGTGAGAGCAGGAGGCAAACGCCTTGGCAAGTGCAGGCACCAACCATCTCTCTCCCTCCAGCGAACTGGAGGCTGCTTGGCTAAATCAGAGCCCTGCAGGGTAAAGGCAGAGAAAGGAATGCGCTGGCCATTCATTCCCACGTGGGAGAGACAAATGGCAAAGCAGCCCAGATTCCCTCCGAGATGCCTCTTGTAGGGTGTGTGCGGTGAAGCGTTTTGTTGTTGTTGAGACAGAGTTTCGCTCTTGTCCCTGACTGGAGTGCAGCGGTGCAATCTCGGCTCACTGCAACCTCTGCCTCTTGTGTTCAAGAGATTCTCCTGCCTCAGCCTCCGAGTAGCTGGGGTTACAGGCGTGCGCCACCACGCCCAGCTAATTTTTGTATTTTTAGTGGAGACGGGGTTTCACCATGTTGACCAGGCTGGTGTCCAAGTCCTGGCCTCAGGTGATCCACTTACCTCGGCCTCCCAAAGTGTTGGGATTACAGGTGTGAGCCACTGTGCCTGGCTGAAGGGGTCTTTAATTGAACAAAACAGACACTAAGCATGGGATGCTGGAGGCAGATAAAAGACAAGAGCTACTTCTTCGTGTCTTCCATCCCTTCTGCCTGCCCCAGTGCACTGACTTTGGCCAGCAGCCCCTGCCCAGACCACCACAGGCCCCCTCACGTGTTTCAGTTTTGGGGTCTACTTGGTGTGATGAGAAATCAAGACCAGGGCTGGCAAACAGGTTTTATCTCATGCCAACCTCAGTTGGTAGAGACATCCTGGAGGGTGGCGGTGGGGATTCCGTAGCTGAAGAGAAAGTACTTGCCGTTCTTCACTCTAGGTGTGCCCTGGCAGCCTGTGATGTGTCGAGGCTAAGCCTCCTCTCACAGGGCACAGAGCACACCAGGGCCTTTGTCTCCTTCCTTCTGCTCTCCTGCATTTAGTACTCATTGGCACTCGCCTTGTGCCAGATTGGTAAGACACACACAGGCCTCCTCCCCACCCCCCACGATGCTTATGGTCTGGAGTGTGTTGTAGTAAGAGCCTCGTGGAAGGGCACAGCGAGCTCTGGAAGCCACTCTGCTGGGGGAGCCTGGGCAGACTTCAGGGATGCAAGACCTTCAGCTGACCTTAAAGTGTGAGAAGGAGTGTGCTAGATAGGGAGGGTGGGAAGAGAAAGTGCGAGGAGCAGCTGGGGCCAAGGCATCCAGAGAGAAAAGGCCAAGCTCTGTGGGGGCTGGGACACTCGGATGGGTGGGAGCTGAGGCTGGGAAGTGGTTGGCTTAGGGCTGGCTGCAAAGCTCCTGTTGTGCCAAGGCTGAGCTCAGACTTGATCCAGAAGGCAGTGGGGAGCCACGGGAGGCTTCCCCAGGGGATGGGGATGTCAGCTGGGCATGGGTGCTGTGGAATACCACAGGGGGCTCGATGCTTGAAATGGCCCAGAGAGTACCCAGGAGAGCCCTGAAGAGAGTCAGAGTGTAGACCAGGGCTGCTGCTGCTGCTGCTTTTTTTTTTTTTTTTTTTTTTTAAATACAGAGTCTTGCTCTGTCACCCAGGCTGGAATGCAGTGGCATGATCTTGGCTCACTGCAACCTCCACTTCCTGGGTTCAAGTGATTCTTCTGCCTCAGCCTCCCAAGTAGCTGGAATTACAGACACCTGCCACCATGCCCGGCTAATTTTTTCTATTTTTAGTGGAGATGGGGTTTCACCATGTTGGCCAGACTCCTGACCTCAAGTGATCCACCCACCTCAGCCTCCCAAAGTGCTGGGATTACATGTGTGAGCCGCTGCGCCCAGGCTCAAACTTTCATGTGCCTGTGAATTACCAGGCAGTCTGGTGAAAACCCCGATTCTGATTCAGCAGGACTGTGCGGAGGCCCAAGGGTCCGCATTTCTTTTTTCTTTTTTTTATATTTTTCTTTTTTTTTTCTTTCTTTCTTTCTTTTTCTTTTTTTTTTTTTTTTCCTCTTTGGATCTGCATTTCTGACAAGCTCTGTGGTCGCACTGATGCTGTTGGATCATGGACACTTTGAGCTGCAGGGACAGAGGGGAGCCTCTGGACCCTGAAGGGACAGCTCCTAGGATAGCTCCCCTCAGCCCCCCTGCCACCCAGCTCCACGCAGCACTTTTTCCTTTTTTCTAGGCCTGCCTGCTACCTCATTGAATTCTCAGGCCAGTGAAATAGTTGGTAGGGCAAAGCTATGATCCTCATTTTACAGGCTAGGAAATAAGCATGGAGCCAGCATCGCTAGAGAGGGGCCAGGTCATCTGTTCCCAGGGTCAGCTGTTCCATGGAGAGTTCCTGCCATCAGTCACTTCTGGTATCAGCAGAACTGGTTCTGCTTGAGATGCAGAGGAGGCTTCCAGGAAATTTGAGGGACCCTCGCTGGCCAAACAGGACATAGACCCAGCTCTCTTCACCTAAGAATACCTTATCGTCTTTCTCTTAATGAGTCCCACGTTTAGATTTTGTCCACTATACTGTATTTACTTGTTTCCCCACTGTCCCTTAGTCAGTGGCTTCTGTAACTGTCAACCTGGACTTCTGATGAAGGACTGCCAGTTTTCATCCTAACTTGATTCCAGCCAAACTCAGACTCCAGTGGAGCATTCATGCCCCAGGCTGTGGCTCCTTAGTAATAGTGGTTGTTCCTAACTACAAAGGGCTCTGTAGTCAAATATGCTTGGGATGTGGTAGATTCCATATCGATCACAGACCCACCTTGGAGGGTCATGATGCACACAGCACATTAAAGGCTTTGAAAGCCTTGCTATAAAGATCCTCTTTAGCTGAGTTTTCCATACATATTTGACCACAGTCTTTCTGGAGAATACTCACACAGAACATTCGGGCAGTGCTGAGCTAGGCGCTTCTGTTAGGTGGTTAGTCAACGTCCTACTTCTGCCAAGTTTTTGGAAATGGTGAAAATAGCTAAGGTACTGCATTAGGTCCTCCAAGGGTCTTTAGGTATCAGGAACCCCAGGTTGGGAACTCCTGATGGGGAGGTAATGAACAGAGGAGTGCCTAGGCTGGGAAGACGTTTCTGAGGAGGTGAGGCCTGCACCGAGAACTGAATGACGAGAAGCAGCAAGCCAGGAGGAGGTCTGGGGGAAGCATGTCCCAGGAAGAGTGACAGCAAGTGCCAAGGTCCTGAGGCAGGACCAAGCTGGGCTTCCTCTTGCACCAGGGCTGCCTTCCTCTCAAGTCAGAGGGGCACACGGCTGGGGAGGAGACTTCTAGATCAAAGTGCCCCAGAGTAGACAGGGCAAAGCAGCCTTGCTCAAGGGAAAGGCTGGGGAAAGGCGGGCAGCTATGAAACCCCCTGTCCTATCTCCACCTGCAGGGCATCCGAGGAGGCTTTCGTGAAGGAATCCAAGGAGGAGACCCCAGGCACAGAGTGGGAGAAGGTGGCCCAGCTATGTGACTTCAACCCCAAGAGCAGCAAGCAGTGCAAAGATGTGTCCCGCCTGCGCTCGGTGCTCATGTCCCTGAAGCAGACGCCACTGTCCCGCTAGGTGCCTGCTATAGCATGGCCACAGAGCATGGGCGGGGCCTGGGCAGAGAAGGAGCAGCTGCTTCGGTCGGGTCAGAGACTCCCAGCAGCTGCTACCCACAGCCTATTCAGCTCCTTCCATCTCCAGGGGCTGGGAGGGGGACCCTCACCCCTCTCGCTCCTCACTCCCTCCCAGCCCTATGGTCCAGTCCCTCATGCCTCCTCTCAGTCCACGCAATTGTGACTGTCCCTCTTGATGTATTTTTTTCTTGGCTTAAAGGGTGTGTTGTTAACTCTTTTTACACTTATTTATTATCATTCTCATTTCTCTGGAAGCCACAACTGGTGTCAGGGCTCAGTTTGTGCTTAGAACTTTCCCAGCTTCATGGCTTTGAGAGAAGGCAAGACTGTTGCCCCGTTTCCCAGCCAAGTGCGAGCCCCAGGCTGTCTGTGTCTGTTGCCTCCATCCCCAGGAGGAAAGACAGCCTCTCACAGAACGCTTTTGTAACCTCGATCCTTGAACAAGTCTGTGAGGTAAATTCTGTTATTCTCATCATATAGCCAAGGATACCAAGGTTCCCAGAGGGGAAGTGGCTTGTAGTGGGAGGGAAAAAGCAGGACTAGAGGTTCCTGGTGGGAGCTTCCTCCTGAGCCTGGGTCACAGTCCCGAAGACCCACGAGACTCCCTTCCTCATGGTTGGCTGGGACCCCTCTGGATGTGGAGGCAGAGGGTCCCAGCGTATTTTGCTTCCTCCTTCAGCTGGGCCCATCTGTGGATTTGGGATAAACAACCAATGACCACACCTTCTTCCCCTTCAGCAGAGCTTGCAAACAGGACATTCCTGACCTGCATGGTGTTTAAAAAGATTTGAGTAATTGCAAGTAAATATTAGCTTCCCAGGGCTTCTGTAACAAAGTACACAAACTAGCTGGCTTACAACAGAGGTTTATTGTCTTATAGTCCTTGAGGCCAGAAATCTGAAATCAAGGTGTGGCAGGGCCGTGCTCCTTCTGAAGGAGCGGGGGAAGGGTCTGTTCCACCTGCTTCTGGCTTTTGGTAGCCTCAGGCATCCTTTAGCTAGCAGATGCATCACTCCAATCTTGCCCCTGTCAGATGGCTGTCTGCACATTACCTTCTATGCGTGTCTGTCTTTGTGTCCAAATCTTTTTTTTTTTTTTTTTTTGTTAAACAGGGTCTCGCTTTGTCACTGAGGCTGGAGTGCAGTGGCACAATCTTGGCTCACTGCAGCCTCAACTTCCTTGGGTCAGGCGATCTTTCCACCTCAGCCTCCCAAGTAGTTGGGACTAGAGCCCTGTGCCACCACACCTGGCTAATCTTTGTATTTTTAGTAGAGATGGGGCTTTGCCGTGTCACCTAGGCTGGGCTCAAACTCCTGGGCTCAAGCAATTTACCCACTTTGGCCTCCCAAAGTGCTGGGATTACAGGGATGAGCCACAGCGCGTAGCCTATGGTCACATTCCAAGGAAATGAAATGACTTCAGCAGCTTTGGAGGGGGGACACCACGACACCACTTACAAACAGTGGCCATCCTCTTTAAAAGTGTCACAGTCCTCACTATTCCATGTCCTTGTATCTGGAGGCCAAGGGTCACCACAGTGCACTGCTCTACATCTATCATCTCTGTCTCACAGTTGAGAGAACATGGTGGAGGCAAGAAACTTGGCTGGCCTTAGTATAGCCTTCCACTCTGAAATCTGTACTGTCCGGGGGTTCAAGAAGGGGTATGTCTTCACTCCCCCTTTTTCCTTCTGCTAGCTTGAAGCTGGTGTTGAAAACAGTAGAATCACACATGGGAAAAACCTGGGTCCTCAAATCCAACATTTGAGGAGAGCTGACCACAGACTAGGAATACATGTGTGAGACTTTACCTGAAGGAGGAACTCACAGGTCACCTCTCTTCTAGAGTTTGCTCAGGTCCTCAGCCTCCTCTTCCAAAACCCTAAAACACCACATACACAAATTGCTGGATAGCTTTGGGACTGTGTTCTTCCCACTGTACCAAACTGCTTCTCTGAGCCTGTTTCCTGTTCTGTACTGTGTCAAGAACCAGGATGGTCTATATCAGTGGCGCCCCATAGGCTCTCGGGAGGTGGTAGCAGGGTGAGGAGCTGGTGCTAAGTGGAAGGCAGAACCCTCTGCCTCTGACTGGACTATGGGCGGTCTTTTCAAAAACTGCTGGCTAGATCAGTATTTTTCAAATAGCATTACTCTAGGCCCACTGAACTAGAATCTCAAGGAGTGACCTGGGAATCTCTACTTTCAAAGAGCCCCAGGTGGCTGTTACTAGGAAAGTTGGGGAATCACTAGATTACAAGATTTCTAAGTGCCACCCCAGTCTAAAGTCTGTTTCCTCCAAAATCAAAGACCAGAAACCATGGGGGTGAGACTGAATTCACCATGCTACAAGTGGATTTTTAAAGAGTTTATTAAGCAGACTGGAGGGGAGATGTGCCACAAATAGAAGTATGTAACATTTAAACAACAGAATCTGGGATTTTTGAAAAAATGTTTCAGTTAGGGTTACACAAAGGGTCACTTCCTCCCCCAACGACACAGGGCGAGCTCAAAGGAGAGGAAGGAGTAAGTCCCATGGTAGGGCCAGTGGTTGCTCCTGGATTTTGGAATGATTTCTGCGGAGCTTTCAAGGCCAGACCCTGGGCTCACGGTCGAGACTTCATAGAGGTGACAACTAGACCCAGCAAGATGGCTGCGATTGTGAAGCCCTGGGCGGCGATCCGGGTGCGCATCAGGAGCTGAGAGCGCCGGCTGTGGCCCTTGTGGAAGCTGTAGAGGCCGTAGCCGAGGGCGGTCGCCGTGGCCAGGCAACCTAAGAAGGGGACAAAGCAACTGGGAAACAGCAGGTCGGGCCCCGCAAGTCATTCCCCGATTTGGGTCTCTCTTCCTCAAAGCCAAGATCTCTGGACTACAGCGGAGGGAGGGCGGAGAGGGTTGGTGGAGGTAACGTCCTCCTAAGAGTTCTCCCAGTCTCAGGCCCCAAATCCCGCCCCCTAAACTTGCTGCTCCCGCTCCAATCAGTTTCGCCCCTCACCGCCCCGCCCCCTTGTCGCTACTCCCGTCCGCTCTCATTCCGCTCCCCGCTGGCACTCTGATCCTCCTCTACTTCCTTCCCCACGGCATCACTGTCCTCTCCGTGTGCAGTTCCTACAGCACCCACTTACCTATGGGTACCACCGGGTTCTCGCGGACCTTGCGAATGAACTTTTCCTTGAAACTCTCTGGCTTGCTGCAAAGAGTGGGACTAAACCCCTCAATGACGGGAGCCTTCGATGATTCTAAGGAGGCCTCCGGGGTCACAGGGCCGGGAGGCGCCATGACCGGGCCACACAGCTGCAGGAGAAAATCGGGACTTGGAGCCCCGCCTCCCGGTGAAGGTCATGGAAGGGGCGGGGAAACGAATAGATTGAGCGTTGTACGCAGGCGCAGGTGCTCGTTGCATTCTGGGAGTCGTAGTGCTCAGCACCCTAGTGCTACGAAAGGACTACATTTCCCCAAATGCCCGCAAAGCCTTGTGCACGCCCCCCGGAAGAGGTTTGTTACACGAGGTCTAAGAGTGAGAAGTACCGCGTGTGAGTTGTTGGTGGAGTGGTTAGCGCAATGCCCAAGGCCAAGGGCAAGACCCGGAGGCAGAAGTTTGGTTACAATGTCAACCGAAAGCGTCTGAACCGGAATGCTCGACGGAAGGCAGCGCCGCGGATCGAGTGGTGAGGGCACTGGGGTTCCGGGTGGCGGGACCCCTCGGCCGGGACGGCCTGCGAGATGACGGATCCGCGATGTCTCTCTTGCCGGTAGCTCCCACATCCGACATGCCTGGGACCACGCTAAATCGGTGCGGCAGAACCTGGCCGAGATGGGATTGGCTGTGGACCCCAACAAGGCGGTGCCCCTCCGTAAGAGAAAGGTACTGATATGGCAGAGTCTCGGTCCTTGTCTTCTTTACTCTTCCCCCGCCATACTGACCTGGGTTTCAGAACTTGGTCCTGCCCATTCCTTCCCTCAGGCCCTTCCCGAGTTTTCGACCTCTCCACAGTCAAAACGCTCAACTGACGGTGATCAAGGGTCTCCTTACGACCTTAGTCACACTCCCTCCCCAGCACACATTCCCCATACTCCCTCCACTCAGTCTTTTTTCTCTGAAATTAACCCGTTGGCATCTCAATAATATTTTCCATAATTTACCTTTTTCTACTCGTAACTCTCCTAATTAGTACTCCCTAACAGTTGGCGATCTTTACTTACACCTTTTCTTAGTTATTCAGTCATCCTTGGTCTGAGGCTTCTCTGACTGCAACCTCCTCCCTGAGTTCAAGCCATTTTCCCCCTCATCATCCCAGGTTGCTGGGATTACAAGCGTGTGCCACCACGCCCGGCTAATTTTTGTGTTTTTAGTAGAGACAGGGTTTCGTCATCTTGGCTAGGCTGGTCTCGAACTTCTGGCCTCAAGTGGAGGCTTCAACAACTGTTAAAAGAATCCAGGTTCCCAAAAGGAACACAGGCAAGCAATTAATCTTTCTCTGCCTATCTATAAAATGTGTATAATGCTCCTTGCCTTAGGGACTATCTAACTGTGTGGCTGTAGGCTCACATTTATGCAAGAAATGGTAGTGTCATTTTCCTCTGGCATGAAAGAATAAAAAGAAACTTGCCTAAGGCAATGAGACAAATTCATTCAGCAAGCCCATTTATTAGTTTAACTACTTATTGATAACATGTCACATCCTAGGCACCCTGGGGATTTAGTAAAGAACAAAACACAAAGTCTTTGTCACCAAGATTATGTTGGGGTAAAGGGCACAGTGGGAACCGTAATTCCAACACTTTGGGAGGCTGAGAGTGGGCAGATCACCTGAGGTCGGGAGTTCAAGACCAGCCTGGCCAACATGGCGAAACCATCTCTACTTAAAAAAAAAAAAAAAAATACAAAAGCCCAGGCATGGTGGTGGCTCACACCTGTAATCCCAGCACTTTGGGAGGCTGAGGCAGGTGGATCTCTTGAGGTCGGAAGTTTGAGACCAGCCTGACCAACATGGAGAAGCCTCGTCTCTACTAAAAATACAAAAAATTAGCTGGGTGTGGTGGCACATGCCTGTAATCCCAGCTACTCAGGAGGCTGAGGCAAGAGAATTGCTTGAACCCGGGAGGTGGAGGTTGCGGTGAGCCATTGCACTCCAGCCTGGGCAACAAGAGTGAAACTCTGTCTCAAAAAAAAAAAAAAAAAAATTAGCCGGGTATTGTGGCAGGCATCTGTAATCCTAGCTACTCAGGAGGCTGAGGCAGGAGAATCGCTTGAACCCAGGAGGCAGAGGTTGCAGTGAGCCAAGATTGCGCCACTGCACTCCAGCCTGGGCAACGGAGCGAGACTCCATCTCAAAAAAAAAAAAAAACAAAAAAAAACGGCACAGAGGGATCACTTGAGGTCAGGAGTTTGAGACTGGCCTGCCCAACATGGCAAAACACAAAATATAGCTGGGCACAGTGGCGCACGATTGTAATCCCAGCTACTTGGGAGGCTGAGGCAGGAGACTGCTTGAACCCGGGAAGAGGTTTCAGTCAACTGAGACTGTGCCACTGCATTTGAATCTGGGCAAGAGAATGAGACTCTGTCTCAAAAAGAAAAAAAGAGAGAGAGACAAAGAAGCTTCTAGGGCATTAGTTCTCATTGTTACCTACTTCTGCCTAATGTTGGGCAGGGATTCTTATGGGTTATGTAGTTGTGTTGGGATAAGCAGGAGTCTATAACTTTCCTTCATCAAAGATCCTTCTGGTCCTGGTCTCAAGGGCTTTGTTCTCTGCAGGTGAAGGCCATGGAGGTGGACACAGAGGAGAGGCCTAAGGAGCTTGTGCGGAAGCCCTATGTGCTGAATGGTGGGTGTGGTCCCTATATTCCTTTAGGTCACTGTCCTGCACTGTTGGAGCTGGGAAGGGCCCTAAGATATCCTCATTTTGCAGATGGAGAAAGCAAGGTTAAGAGGGGATAAGTGAGCTGGTCCAAAGTTCACAGAGTTAGGACTGGGTCCCACCTGGGTCAGTTTTCATTCCACTGACTAAACTCTGACTTTACTGCGTGAACTAAGGTCAGAGATGTTCAGGGAAGATGTAGCCAGGTGCCTGGGAGAAGAGAAGAGAAACTAGTAAATCAGGCATGTGTGTGGCTTCTCATGAATTTAAGGATGAACTGATTTTTAGAGATTCTACCATCTCAATAAATGTTTCCAGTGACAAAATCAATTTTATGTATACTAAGGCTACAGAGAGTGGATGCTAAAACAGAGGAGCGTAAATCCTACAGGAAAGTGGGAATACTCTAGAATTCTTCATTCATCCTTCCCCTTACCTGTCAGGGAGTTGACACAGCTCCTAAAGATAAAGGATTTGAATGGCCAGACATTTGATACAGAATTCCTTTAGTTCCTGTCTTTATCTCAGTGGTTCTTATAAGAATTACTTGGCCAGGTGCGGTGGCTCATGCCTGTAATCCCAGCACTTTGGGATGCCAAGGCAGGCAGATCACCCGAGGTTGGGAGTTCAAGACCAGCCCGACCAACATGGAGAAACCCCATCTCTACTAAAAATGCAAAATTAGCAAGGCATGGTGGCGCATGCTTGTAGTCCCAGCTACTCGGGAGGCTGAGGCAGGAGAATCACTTGAACCCAGGAGGCGGAGGTCACGGTGAGCTGAGATTGTGCCATTGCACTCCAGCTTGGATGACATGATTGAAACTCTGTCTCAAAAAAAAAAAAAAAAAAAGAATTACTGCACAGGATTGTATATAAAAAGCCATGTGCACTTACTGTAGTCAAAGAGAAACATTTTTAAAAAATAAATTTTAAATTGTGGTTAAAAATACATAAAAGTTATCATCTTAACCATTTTTAAGTGTACTGCTGAATAAAGTACATTCACTTTGTGGTGCAACAGCTCCCTAAAACCTTTGCATTTTGCAAAATTGAAACTACACCTATTAAACAACTCCCCATCTTCCCCTACCTCTAACCCCTGGCAACCATGTCAAAGATAATTTTGACTATACGCAATATTAGGACCTAATCCCTGGATATGATTTGATGACTTCATTTTTCTGAGGTAGTTCTTTCTCTTCCTTCCTAGATGAGAAATGGAGTAGGATTTGCCTGCCTATTTTAAAAGTGAAGCCATTAGTTGGCTCCACATCCTGGCTTTTTTTCTCCCATAGAGCACTAGTAAGGTGCCGGGGCCAGCTTCAGGCCCCAGTCCTGGCAGCTCTAGATCTCATTTATTTAGACCGTCCCATTTCACGGGCTGCAATGATACATCAAGAGCTTCTCTGAGAGACTTATAGCTGGAAGGGAGCCCTGTCTGGTGGGCAGGTATGTGCCTTCATCTCTGTCCTGAGACCTGCCACTAAGTAGAAGTTATTAATTTGGTACCTTCCTTAAAAACCCACCTGAGGCCCGGAGAGAAGTGACTTGCCTTTCAGGAATTTGGCATACTGGTAGATGATTGGGTTATAGGAGACAGAGTCTGGGATACAGAGGGCTGAAGAAGGTTCCAGCAATGAATTTGGGAATAGGGAGGCAAAGATCCCCAGGTGGTTGGTGTAGTGAGTCTTGTGGCTTGGGAGTGGGTAAAGGGGTGATTGGACAGCTCAAAGAGTGCAGAAAGCAAAGCCTCATTCCCTGTCTTCCCGCCTCTCATCACTCCAGACCTGGAGGCAGAAGCCAGCCTTCCAGAAAAGAAAGGAAATACTCTATCTCGGGACCTCATTGACTACGTACGCTACATGGTGGAGAACCACGGAGAGGACTATAAGGTGAGCAGCTCAGGCCACTTAGGCTGGCTCGGAAGGCACCCTGGACCATTGGCGGCTTGATCTGCTTGTGCAGCAACTGTTTCCTGAAACTGGGTGCAAAGAAAGGGGGGAAAAAGAGACTCTAGGAAATGGATCCCATTGACAGTGATCAAACTTGAACGAATGGCTTATGGCAAGGATAGACTGAGTGGCCTTGGTTCCTGTCTCACTCTCAGATAAATGTTTTGCTTGCATGGTGTTTTTTTTGGTTTGTTTTTGTTTTTGAGAGTCTTGCTCTGTTACCCAGGCTGGAAGTCTGTATTTTTGGCTTCCTTTAACCGTGTAAAGATCCAGTTACACTTGAACCCTGGGCCCAGGTGGGATTAGTTGGCTATGATGGGTCATGAGCTCCTCAGCTGGCCCCAACTCCTCCCTGACCCACTGAACTCGCAGGCCTCCTTGGTCTTTTTTTGTCACCCAGGGTGGAATGCAGTGGTGTGATCATGGCTTACCATAGCCTCAACCTCCTGGGCTGATGAAAGAGTCCTCCTGCCTCAGCCTCCCAAGTAGCTGTGACCACAGGATGGTTAATTTATTGTTTTTAGAGAGACAGGTTGCCCAGGGTGCCCTGGAACTCCTGGGCTGATTTGGTGGCGATCCTCCCACCTCTGTCTCTCAGAGTGTTGGGATTATAGGCATGAGCCACTGTGCCTGGTGCACCACAGCCTTTGAGGTCAGGATTCTGGACCTCAGGGATAGTTAGTTAGCAAATGGCTTGCCCCATTCAGGATAAGCTAGGATTTGAGCCTTTGCCTGTCTAGCCCTCTTTAAAGTAGCCCTTCTCCTTTCTTAGGCCATGGCCCGTGATGAGAAGAATTACTATCAAGATACCCCAAAACAGATTCGGAATAAGATCAATGTCTATAAACGCTTTTACCCAGCAGAGTGGCAAGACTTCTTCGATTCTTTGCAGAAGAATAAGATGGACGTTGAGTGACTGGTTTACATCACACCTGCCCCAGGCTGAGGCCTCTCCCTGGACCAGGGAAGAGGCCTGAAGCTGTAGCCAGGGTGTAAGGCAAGGAGGGCTGTGTGGCCCCAGAGGGGCTGGCCAGATCCCATGGAATTAGAAGGTTTTACACACACACAGACACACACAAACACACACACACACGAATGCACACTCCCCACTCTAGGGAAGTAACTGTTATCAGAGGCTCCAATTTATATTCTTCTGGGGTTTCATGGAAAAGCCAGAACCTGCTGTTTTCAGAGTGGGTGGTTTATTTGAATATAGTGTATACATAAGAAAATAAAGATATTTTACTTCTCTGATGATTTTGTATTTTCTGCTCTCAGCCAAACCCTGGGTCTGCCCAGCGAAAACCACCTCTACCAGGGCTGAGAGGCCATCCTGCTTGTCAGCGAGTGCTACATTCACATGCCCTTCTAAGCACGGCCTCTGGCCTCTTCCTAATTGCCCTCTGCCTCTGTTTTCCACACAGCAGTTCCTCTCACCCTCTACAGAAGCTCGCTGGGAACCCTGGGCTGCTTGGAAGGGCTCCTGCCTTGCCCATGCTAGTCCCACCCCTAGGCTGGTGGGTCCCTAGCCTGAAGCCTGTGGCTTGACTGGCAGAGGGTAAGGAGCTCAACTCCTGTCCTGCCCTCTGAGGAGTGACCTGCCTTCTCTGCTTTTCTTTGGATTGCTTATGTTGACCTTGGTCTGAAGTGAATCCAAGGCCCCCAGCCTGGCTTCTGGGACTGGAGGGCTGCCGAATCCCACTCTGTTGTGTGCGAAGCATTGGGCTACACATGGCATGGCCATTCTTTGGGGCCAGGCTTGCCTGATTCGGTGGCATGAAGTGATGCCCACAATGTACCAGGATCACAAGTAGGGTATGGAGTGGGCACTGGGCATTTTCTTACGTCCAACTATTAGTCATACAAAAACGTCTCATTCCCATGATTTCTCAGAATCACCTATAATTTGTCTCGTCACTGTTCTTGAAAAAGAGGGCGTGGTTTTTGTGCATAGATCATTTCATGTGAAATCTTACATGGTGCATGGTTTTATCCTCATCTTACCGGTGAGGAAACAGGCTACAAGCTGTCAAGTGGGGTTTGAAGTCTGTCCAACTGTCTAGGCTTTCTGCCTGTCTTCCCCTTTAAGGACCCCTGAAGGCTGCCCATCAGTCCCATACCATCGAGGCAGGCTGGGAAAGTCTCAGAACCCCCCTTACTGGACCCAGCCATAGACTCCAGCAGTGACTGGCCCTCGGAAGCACACAGCAGTGTTTAGTCTGCAGCAGAGCTCCTGAGTGCCTATTTGGTCCCATCTTCTGTCCTCCACAGGATTCCAAATTCAGGCCTTTGACTGGGGTGGCCCCTTAAGATGTGTCTTTACCCAGTTGAGGAAAGAATTTTAGGAAGACTTCCCTACCACTATCATCCACCCCCAGGCTATGTGAGTGTCTTGTAGGTGTTTTGAGACAAGGTCTTGCTCTTGCATCCCAGGCTGGAGTGCAATGGCATGATCATGGCTCACTGCAGAGCCAACCTCAACCTTCTGGGCTCAAGTGATCCTCCCTCCTCAACTCAGCCCAGGAAGCCATCTCTGGTGGCTTCTCTTCAAAGGGATGGTAATAGGTCAGAGAATGGAAAATGAGAAGCCACAGCTTCATCTGAGTTACTTAAGAACAAAAGCCCCCAGTGCCAGGTGAGTGACCAGGCACAGGTTCAACAGGTAAGTGTAGTGAAGACTTCTATGAGAGGAGTGGACACCCTGCATGGTCTGTGCCACCCACTCCCTCAGGTCCACAACCTTCCCTCCATCCATCTTTGTTGGAACACGAGGGCTGCCCAAACATTTAACTCTGCTCCAAGCTCAGCTAGGTTGGCAGCTGTTGGGCTGAGGCAGTGGGGGGAACACAGTATCACCCAGGCTAGATCATTCTGAGATGAGGAGCTCTAGGGGACTGGGCTGGTTCTCACGAGCAGGTGATCTTGGCTCCTGAATCACAAAGTCCTATTCACGAGCAGGTGGCTAAGAGTACCACACAGCCAGGCAGTTAGGTGAGATTCGTAAGGCCTTTTCACCCACTTTGCCAAGTCTACGTGTGGTAGAAACCAAAGCAGATGAGCACCATGGCACTGTGACTGAGGGACAGGCCAGCAGCCCCACCAGAGGAGCGCAGCTGTTGACCACCAACCCACAGGCTCTAGGACGCTTACATTTTGTACCAGCATTGGAGAGCAGTGGCATGCTGGACCTTTAGTGCCCTCAGTGTGCTGCTGGGACCTCAAGTTTTGAGAGGAGTGGTCTTGATAAAAGCAGCTCAAGTTGACATAATGAAACTTTATTCTTCAAGTTCATCTCCCACAATTGACTTTACAAACTGTTCTACATAAAAATATTCCTTAAACACAGGCAGATCTTAATTGGGTAAAAAAAGGACCCCCTCAACAATTAATGCTGGTTCCAAAGGTGACCTTTGTTAAATTGAATTAAGTCTGGTCTAAAGCTGCCTCTGTACATAGTAAATTATGACCTAACTTAATGTGTAAACAACCTGCAACCTCATCTAACAGTATACTCTTGTAATAAGTAGCCAAATCTCAGCCAATCATATGGTGAAGGCTGCCAAAACATGTCCAAAGAAGGAAAATGCCAGCCTGCAGCCAATCAGGCCATCTCTGTATGTCTTTTCCATTTCTTTGCCTATAAATATAGCCTGCACACATTCTGAACCATTGCTCTTGGTCCTGAGTGCTACCTGGTTCATGAACCCTTTTCTGCTCAATTAAACTGTTAATTTGTCTATAAAATTTTTCTTTTAACAAATTGGTGTCAGAAGTGAGATCCAAAGTAGAACTTCAGTGACCTCCAGGAGCACTGAGTGACCACACAGAGGTATCTGCCAGGGTCTATTGTGCCCACTGATCCCTCACAGCAACTGGAGGTCATAGTGAGTTCCTTCTAGGATTCTGAGCTCCATGAATTTGTGTTTTGAGCTCTCCAAGTTTATCTGAGCAATTTTTACTGGACTGGGTCCTGGATTGGACTGAATTCCTTAATTAACTGGATGGATACAGTTAGAGGCATTAATCTTTTTGATAATGGGCTTGTTTCAATCCAAGAAGTCTGGGACTCCACCTTCTGGGACTCCAGCTAATTTTATATATAAAAATTATGGGGCTGGGTGTGGTGGCTCATGCCTGTAATCCCAGCACTTTTAGAGGCCGAGGCAGGAAGATCTCTTGAGCTCACAAATTTGAGACCATCCTGGGCAACACGGCAAAACCTCATCTCTACAAAAAAAATACAAAAATTAGTTGGGCATGCTGGTGTGTGCCTGTAGTCCCAGCTACTTGGGAGGCTGAGGTGAGAGGATCTCTCGAGCCCGGGAGGCAGAGGTTGCAGTGAGCCGGTATCACACCACTGCACTCCAGCCTGGGTGACAGAGCAACACTCTATCTAAAAAACAAAACAAGGCCAGGCGTGGTGGCTCACACCTATAATTCCAACACTTTGGGAGGCCGAGGCGGGCAGAACACCTCACCTGCCTGGCCAATGTGGCGAAACCCCACCTACTAAAAATACAAAAATTAGCTGGGCGTGGTGGTGCACACCTGTGATTGCAGCTACTCAGGAGGCTTAGGTATGAGAATTGCTTAAACCTGGGGGTGGTGACAGAGTAAGAATGTAAAAAAAAAAGAGAGAGGGGAAGGAAGGAAGGGAAGGAGGAAGGAAGGGAGGAAGGAAGGCAGGGAGGGGAAAGAAAAAATAAAAAGAAAGAAAAAAAATCCTCATTGAGGTATGAGAATTGCTTGAACCTGGGGGTGGTGACAGAGTAAGACTCTGTAGAAAAGAGAAAGAGAGAGGAAGGAAGGGAGGGAGGGAGGGAAAAGAAAGAAAAAAGATTCCCAAAATTATGAACCCAGAACTTGTTTTTAGAAAAACAGGCTAACCTTACTAGAAACAACTTAGAATTAAAATGGCCACAATGAGGAAATTTTAATTTAAATAAAATTGTTTATTTGTGGGGCACATTAGAAAAGAAAGGATCAAAAACTCCACAAAAGCAATGGGATGCATTTTAAATTGGTATGCAGAGGCATCTAAAAGATTCCACAAATCTAAAATTGCCTCCCTAAAAGATTCTTTACAAAATGCAGATGAAAGGCTCATGCAGCACACTAACCCCAACTGCTCCTTCTCTTTCTCTTCTTTACCTTGATACTCTGAGTATAGTAACCCTTTTGCTCAATTACCTTTTCTCCTTGAGGCTAATGAAAAAGGGGAAGTTGGATGAATGCCTTACAAAGTCAGATTATCTAGTCAACGAGCCCTGCCTGCTGTAACCACTTTTACTCCATGGTCTATAAAGCTGAGCTTACAGCCATCATAAAGACTTAACTAATCCAAGAGAAAATACTCAAAAAATCTACGGGGAAATTGAGAATCCTCATAGGAGCTTATGATCCAGGACTCCCTAATCTTTACCAATTTCTTCACATGATACTGGGACCTGGTGAAGCTTGAAAATGGATGGCAGGAGCAGAATGGAAACAACCTGAGGATATTAAAGACCACTCCAAAATCTCAAAGGAGGGCCAAAAGGAACTAGAAGAATTGCTGAAAATCTTTTAAATTCAATCTGTACGGTTTTTCCACAAAAAAAGGATTGATCAATCACATAATCTTACGAGCAAAAGAAAGATGAAGCAGTTTCAGATTATAGAGCTCATTTAGAAACACTACTTGTGAAAACCTGCAGGGACAAAAATGGCATTAACCGCTCTATTTAAAAAGGACTTCATTCAGAACTTCGTAGTTTAATTAAGAAACATAAACCAGGATGGAAAGTAACAAGATATGGTTGCTCTAGGATTTCCAAATTATACTGAACCCTTCACCTTGTTTGTTCATAAACATAACAATCAGGCATTAGGAGTTCTTACTCAACAACCAAGTTGGCCCAGCACTTTGTGAGGCCGAGGCAGGCGGATCACCTGAGGTCAGGAGTTTGAGATTGGCCTGACCAACATGGTGAAATCCTATCTCTACTAAACACCAAAAATTATCTGGCTGTGGTGGCATATGTGTAATCCCAGCTACTTGGGAGGCTGAGGCAGGAGAATCACTTGAACCCAGGAGGCGGATATTGCAGCGAACCGAGATTGCACCATTGGACTCCAGCTTGGGCAACAAGAGCAAAACTCCATCTCAAAAAAAAAAAAAAGAACATAGCTGGGAAAACATAGGCCCATCACATATTATGGCCCACAATAGCTAAGGCATATCCTTATGGTTTAAAGGCAGCGGCAGCAACCACCAGACTGGTAAAGGGTTCATCTGAGCTGGTTTTAGAGAATGAACTTTTTTTTACAAGTTCCACATGCTATGGAAAGTCTATTAAATTCCAGTCAAACCCAGCATTTTTCAGCAAGTAGACTAACGTCATTTGAAATTATTCTTTGGCAAGATATGTCATTACAACCCAAAATGAGTTAATAAAAAAGCGGACTCTTCCCCAATTTAAGTCTGCTCCAACTGCAGAGCTATCGCTCTCACCTGAGCTTGTCATATAGCTAAAGGGAAATCAGTAAATGTTATTTACATAGCAGACATGCCTTTGGAGTAGTCCACACTTGTGGCATGTTATGGAAACAAAGAGGGTTTCTCACTTCTAGTGGAGCCTCCATTAAAAACAGACTCAATTGGATGAACTTGCTACTATCCTGCTGCCATCACAAAATTGCTGTTTAAGTTCCAAGCTATCTTGAGTAAAGTTGAGAAATAAATAAATAGCAAATTCTTATAAGACTGAAGCCCATACCTGCAAAGCTGAACCTGAATCTCAAGGGAATGCCCTGGCAGATTTTCATGCAAAATCAGACAGTGCTGAAACAGGATGTGCAACTGGAATGAACACCATTAGACTGATGACCTTTTCGATGACCCATCTAACAGTGCAATGCACCTGATCTGGAAAACCAACATTGTTACCTGACAGATGTAAACATAATGTTGAATGTGAACCCACGGAAAGCCCAGATGGTTCCCTGCTCCTTCTTGAGCCCTTGAAACTTCCATTGTTAAAAGCTTTGCACTTGGCCATAGTGGCTCATCCCTATAACCCCAGCACTTTGGGAAGGCTGAGCTGGACAGATGGCTTGAGCCCAGGAGTTCAAGACCGCCTGGGCAAGAGTGTAGAGCCCTCTCTACAAAAATTAGCTGCGGATGGTGGTGCACACCAGTAGTCCTAGCTACTCAGGAGGCTGAGGTGGGAGGACTGCTTGAGCCCTGGAGGTGGAGGTTGCAGTGAGCCATGATTGCACCACTGCATTCCAGCCTAGGTGACAGAGTGAGACCCTGTGTCAAAAAAAAAAAAAAAGCTCTGCACTTCACAGTTCCTCATGAAATGAGCAAAATGATTCAAATTATAAAAAATATTGGTAGTGTGACTACTCTAAAATGCTAAAATGGGTTATAACCAATATTTGGTTTGTCAAATGCATAATCCTGGGAAGATAATAAAAACTCCAAGTGGTATATTTTCACCACCACCTGATGGACCATTTGAACATTTACAGATGGACTTCATTCAACTGCCACCCTCAGTATCAGTATGTTCTTGTAACAGCTGGTGTATTTTCGGTTGGATAGACGCTTTCCTGTGTAAGAAAGCTGATGCTATGACAGTAGCTAAGGAGTTATAAGAATATGTGTTTCCTGGCCGGGCTCAGTGGCTCACACTTGTAATCTGAGCACCTTGGGAGGCTGAGGCAGGCGGATCAGAAGGTAAGGAGTTCAAGACCAGCCTGTCCAATATGGTGAAACTCTGTCTCTACTAAAAACTACAAAAATTAGCCAGTGTGGTGGTGTGCACCTGTAGTACCAGCTACTTGGGAGGCGGAAGTTGCAGTGAGCCGAGATCACACCACTGCACTCCACCCTGGGTGACAGAGTAAGGCTGTCTCAAAATAAGAAAAAAAAAAGAAAAGAAAAGAAAGAAAATGTGTTTCCTTTATGGGGCACCTCTGGAAAAAATCTCCAGTGACAGAGGAACTCATTTGACTGGACAAACTATAAAGCAGCTAAATAAAGTGATAGAAACACAATGGCACTACTCTTGTCCCTTTCACCCTTAGTCTTCTGGAAAGGTCAAAAGGACAAATAACATTTTAAAATTAAAATTGGCAAAAATTAACTGAATCGATTATATTATCTTGGCCAAAGGTACTACCATTGGCCTTGAATTTAATTTTTATTTTTCTGATCTCTTAAAAAGAAAGTCAACCATTGGCTTTGATCAGCAGATCAGGGCCACTCCTACAAGAGACACAGATGGACCCCTTATGAAATAGTTATTGAAAAGTTTGTGCTCCTAATAGAGCTTCATGTAGTTCCTACTCTCCTAAATGCTGATATGACCAAATACTACAAAGCTATAATGCATTATGTCATGCTGTATTTTGACAAAATAAACTTCCCACGACCTACGGAGGACAATCAAACCCTTCACAATCCGGAACCTGAGACTGGGTCTTCTCGAGATGACATCAAGAAGTGCCCTTAAACCTCACTGAAAGATACACCAAGTTCTTCCATTCCCCACACTGTGGTCAAACTTCTGGGCTTCAAACCTTGGGTCGACATCCCAACTCAAAAGGACCCCTCCAGACTCCTGGAACCACACACCTTTTGGAAGCTTTAAGGTAAAGCTAAGCAGGGAAGTTTTTTCCCAGAAGCAAGACATCCTAGACATGACCAGCTTTCCCTAGACTGTGGATCAGGACTTCACTGCAATAATAAAAAATCGCTATCCCTCTCTTTCCTGTTTTCTGCCACCCAAATCCTTTCCCTTTCTTTATGGGAAAACCCATGGGACCATAATCTGGGGCTGGCTTTAGCAAAGGGTAATGCTCTAGCAAGAAACTGGAGTAACTGTTGAGTTTGCGAGCTAATGCCCAAATCAGGAAACAATTCCATTAACGCCAGTATCTCTCCATGTTCCCAATGAGTCACCCTGAAACCCCAAAGGAAGAGTGGAATGCCAACCTTGATATTGTAAACACCACTACTACTTACTTCCCTATACTCACTGGAAGTGGTACCCTGACCTTTTCAATTAATAACTAATAAATGGCAATTTATTAGTTACAATTATTACCTGTCTAGGTAATGCCTATGCAAGGAATACTGCCTACACCTATGCTTCCAGGCATCACATATTCAAGACCTGGAAACTACCTATGTGAGTCCAAGCGATTGCTTATATAATGTCACTGGGTTACATCCAGTAGGGTCCCTTTTCACTGGCTGTGTATATGCACCCTTACAACATGCTATAAAAGGACCACATAAAAACAAGTTCCCCACTGGACCTTGTTTAGGAGCTATGCAGACTTATGGAGGAACATAAGTGACCCCTGCTCAAATGCTACCAGGTGGCCCTGCCTTTCCAGCTTCAGAGGGTATATATTAGGTCTGTGGATAATTCTGTGGATAATTTGCTTCCTCTGTCCTGACTTCAGATCTTGCTGTTTGGTCTGATTCATGCTTGCCTTATGAACAGCTTTCCCTGAAAGTCCCCATAATCAGAAGTCAAAGACTAAAATGAATACCAACCCTCAAACAGGTGATTAGTTTCCACTGATAAAATGTCCCAGTGGGGTTCCTGGAGACTCGGTTTTGGTAGTAGTGGGGTGCCAACTGTATGGAAATTAAAATTAATGCGAAATTGAAAAAATTTTGTAGCACATAGATTCACATGAGTAGAAGCCACAGATGGATGGATGAGGCCATCTGTGTTCAACAAAAACGCTTAATGGAACTTCATGCAGCTTTAGATTTCCTTTGACCAGCTAGGAGCTTGTGTATGGCACTGAACAAAACTGAATGCTGTGCTTACCTTTCCCCTGATTCTACTAATATGGAGAGCTTCAAAAGGTGGTGGTGGGGCCAGGTGCACTGGCTCACACCTGTAATCCTAGCACTTTGGGAAGCCGAGGCGGGTGGATCACTTGAGATCAGGAGTTCGAGACCAGCCTGGCCAACATGGTAAAACCCCATCTCTACTAAAAAAATACAAAAAAAATTAGCCAGGTGTGGTGGTGGCGCCTGTAATCCTAACTACTCGGCAGGCTGAGGCATGAGAATCACTTGAACCCAGGAGGCGGAGTTTGCAGTGGGCTGAGATCATGCCATTGCACTCCACCCTGGGGGACAAAAGCGAAACTGTCTCAAAAAAAAAAAAAAAAAAAAGGCAGTGGTGACTGCCGCTTCTGTAGATACTGCCACCAAACACATCAAGGACATTTCTCAGGAAAAAGGAACACATAATGTGTTTGCAGGAACAGACAGTGGTTGGTCTGCAGGCATCCTGAATGGTAGATAGCAAGCTTAACTGTTGAAGGTTTTCTAATCTTTATGCTTCTTTTTAGTGGCTATCCCACTATGACTTGTGTTACCAAGCTAACTGAAAAATCAAACTTTAAAATTAAGCTACTTCATAGTGAACTATGTCCTTAGGTGCCATTACGCCCTGAATAAAGACTATGAACAACAGAGCTTGAATGCCATTGAACTATTTTTATCATCTGAACTTGAGCTCTTTGATTCTGATCAGTTTGGTTTGTGGAGACTCATATTAACGAATGCATTGCAGTTTCTTGGTATGATGCTCTGATAGCCATCCTAAGGTCCTCGCTGATGTGTTGTAGTCTTAAATACGCCAATGCAGCCATCCTTTGTACCGCAAATTGTCTCATTATGATGAGAGTAACAAAAATATGAAGACATGAAGAAGCCTCTAATTTAACATTATAAACCGTGAATTCCATAATGAGATCAAATAAGTCTCTTATGACAGTGCTAGAAGGTAGTGTCAGTGCCTGGGATTTTGGTCAATCTACCAAAATTAAGAGGCTGACCAAAATGGGGGAAATTGTTAAGCTGAATTAAGTCTGGCCTAAAGCTGCCTCTGTACACAGTGAATTGTAATTTAAAGTGTAAACAACCCCTAACCTAACCTAACCTAAAAGTATGTTCTAACAAGTAGCCGAATTTTAGCCAATCACAGCAGCCAAACCTTCAGTCAATCACAGGCTGAAGGCTGCTAAAATATGTCCAAATAAGGCAAATGCCAGACTGCAGCCAAACAGACAATCTAAGTCATTTTCATTTCTCTGGCTATAAATGTGGCCTACACACACTGAGCATTCTGAACTGTTTTCCATCCTAAGTACTACCCTGTTCATGAATCTTTTTTCTGCTCAAAAACAGAATAGTTTTTAAACTCTGTTAAAGTTGTCTAAGGTTTTTTTTTTGTTAACACCTTCAAGCACTGAAGAATAAGGAATTCGTAGAACAAAGGAGAAAAGTCTCTTACCCTTCCAATGACAAAATGAAAAGCTGCCAGCAAAGTTTCAAAGGCTACTCTAAAGCCCAAGTCATTCCTTAAAATTTTATATAAGCGCACATAAATCAATTCTTACTGCAGCAAGTGAACCAGTACTTTAAAGAACAGTGATTCTACTCTGATGTGTATGGAGCCCAAGGGCACAGCAGCCACTCTTCCAATGACTGCACTCACTTTTGGACTTCAGTATTTCCCACTGTCCTTCCTGCCTGTTGAACTATTTTTATCATAGTTCCTCTTCTTGCACTGGTCACAGTGTGGAACTGAGGCATGCTGGGTAAATGTCAAATGAAATGAAGGCACACATCTCTGTTCTCAACTAGACAGCAAATTGAGCTGGATAGCTTTCCTTTAAAAAAAAAAAAATCCATTGGTGGTTGTTGATTATTTAGTGGTCCCTAACAGACAACAGGCTCCTCTTTGCCTGTACCAACAATAAATGTCAGTACAGAGCCAGTCCTTAAATTGGACCGATCAAGCACTAGAGAACCATAGAATGTGCACTGATGAGAAGTCCAGAAATTCAGTCCAACTTGGCTTTCGCTGGGGAAAAAATGAGTCCGGAAAGACTGAGTGATGTACCCAAGACCATCCTGTTGGCTGGTCTGCTATTCCTATCCTTAGGATCACATGATACAATTTTTTTTTCCATTTTTTTACCTAGATTGACATAATGGAGATCCTCTCCTAGAGTCATTTGTTATCTGCCCAGAAGGAGTTTGCAGCCTTTCAACATCCTGGGCCAAGTGGTAGAGTTTCAGTTCATGTGAATCCACGTAAAGTACTATGATATCAGCGATAGCCTCAAAGGCCAGGTAGTAGGAGGAAGCCTACAACTTTGTCTCCATTGACATCTGTATGTTATCTCTCATTGTCATTCATGATTCCAGCTATTTTCCTAAGTTCTATATTTTCTATCACTATCATCTGGGGTTTTGATAACAGCACCTAGAAACAGAGCCTAGATTCTGGCCTGTTTCTCTTATAAATTAATAATAAAATGCAGTTCTGAGGTCAACACTCCAGTTGACTGTCTTCCCAGGGACACAGGCTCCTTCCTTCCCCTGACTTATGTAAACATGGGCATTGGCACAGTTAGTGCAAGAGCAGCAGCTTGTCTCCAGATTAGTGGGGAAGAATCCCAGCCTTCACTTTTTCTGTTTGGTTGCTGAATATCAGTTATTCTGTAGTCAAGAGAGGCTGGCAGACCAGGCCTGGGCTCAGGGGAAAAAAAGCAGGGAGGTCTTCAGAAAGCTCCTTGCTAGGATCGCCAGGTTCATCCTAGCACTTCATACTCCCATGGCTGGGAAAGGCATCTCCGAATCAGGAAACCACCTCCCTTTAAAAATAATGGCCCTGGGGCCAGAGAGGCAGAGATTGCACAAGGCCACAAGTCATTTAGGCAGAGCTGGGGCTGTACAATGCAGGACTGGGAGCAAAGGCTTGCTGTGTTACCGCTCAGAAGCTGCCCACGTGAGAAGGGCATGACGTCACCAGGAGGGAACAGTCTAGACTGGGAGACCTTGAGGCTCTAGGAGTGTTTCTGACACCTACACTAGTGCCTCAGCTACTGGGACTGTAAGGAGGGGAGAATTGAGCCCACTGAGCATCTCACTGTACAGGTAAGAGAAGGGAAAGCTGGATCCACATTCCAGCCTGGAATGAGCCAGACACTATCCTCCCCACCCTCTCTCACCTACCTCCCTGCTTCAGCTTCACGGTCACCTCACCATGAAGGCTTCTGCATGGTTCTTGGCCTTACCCAGGCCCTGCTCTCGAGAGGGAAAGGAGGAGAGGAGGGAAATGCTGCCATGGGGCTCTTGCCCCAGGCCCAGTCTGGCAATGAAGCAGCAGCAGTACGACTGTGGTTTTCACGGGCAGGCGGTGAGCAGGAGAGCTCCAGCCTAGGAGAGAAGCTCCAAGAGCAGTTTCCAGATGTGCACGGTGCCAGGCTGTTCAGAGCTGGGTCCTGCAGGGGCAATGCTGGCTGCCAAGAGGAAAACCTCCCGCTGGCTATCGATAGCCTGTAGGCCCAGCTCCCGCTGCATCTCCACCATACTCATGGCCTCGCTCAGGTCCTGGATGAGACAGAGAAGTCAGAACACAGCTGGCAGCATTTCCTAACATACTCACACCTTTGTCATTCATGAAATAAACTATTTTAGGCTAAATCTGGGAATATCAGGCCCCAAGTTCCCAGAAGTAGCCTTTGGACCCCTTGGTCTAAATTCAATGCTCTCTCCCTTGCCCTGGGCTCTCCTTTGTACCAACCTCTTTTCATTGCGTCATCAACCACTGTGGCAAGAAACATACCACTCTCTATATGTCAAGCATTGTAGACAGGCCTTTATATACCTAGCTTATTTAATTTTCACAGTCTACACTTAATTGATTTGAAAATTAGCTCAGGAAGGTGAAATCATTGAGCTAAGGTAACAGTGATAAGTGGCAGAGCCAGGTTCCAACTCAGGTTGGTTTGATAACCAAGTGTCCTCAACTCAGTCATGGACAGATGATACAGTAAAATCACTTCCAGACAAGATCTCTAGAAACTAGCTGGATGAAAACAAGAGACCACCACACAGCATGGCTGGTGATGGTACATTGTGATTTCAACCCTGGCCCCAGATTTAAATGATTCTTCCTGGAGCAATTCACAGACTGCTGAGACCTTAGATGTTGTCTCCTACAGATTCAAAACTGCTATAAACTAGTTTATAAATAGGATATGATGTGATTCCTAGTCCAAACTGGGGTAGTCTGAGGCTCAGAGTGAGCACTATTAACAGTACCAGAACAACAGTGGTAAATGGAAATTGTCTTGGACAGGACATACAGTCACCTATTTATAAATAATTGTCAAATGTTTCCTAATAGGTGGGGGAATCTGAGGTCAAAGACATACAGCCAGCTGGGTGCGGTGGCTCACACCTCCAATCCCAGCACTTTGAGAGGCCAAGGTGGGCGGATCATGAAGTCAGGAGTTCAAGACCAGCCAACATAGTGAAACCCCATTTCTACTAAAAATACAAAAATTAGCCAAGTGTGGTGGCACGTGACTGTAGTCCCAGTTACTCAGGAGGCTGAGGCAGGAGAATCACTTGTACCCAGGAGGTGGAGGTTGTGAAGGATGCAGTGAGCCGAGACCACGCCATTGCACTCCAGCCTGGGTGACAGAATGAGACTCTGTCTCAAAAAAAAAAAAAAAAAAAAAACATACAGCCTCTCTCCAAGTCAGCTCGGAAACAAATCCTACAGCTCTCAGAGGCACCTCAGTTTAGGCCACAGGAAATATGATCAGATTCTGTACTCTGGCAGTTTCACCTGATATTGAGAATGGGACCCAAGTCTGTGATACTGTGCGTTCCTGGGCCCAAGGTGACTCTGGCACTCAAGAGAGTACAGCATACTGGTTAAGAGCAGCAACTTTGAAGAAGATCTGAGTTTGAGTCTGGGCTTTGCCACATACCAGCTGCAACTTCAGGTATTTAGTGGTAATGACAGGGCCTATCATGGGGTTTTTGCAGGACTGAAGTAAGGTCATGATTGTCAGGTGCTGACCACATGTATGGTACACTGTAAGCACACAATAAATGTTACCTGTTATTGTTATTATTTAACCTGTTTTACCTTTATTTTTTATTTATTTATTTTTTTTTAGAAAAGCAATCTCTTTATTTATTTATTTATTTTTTAATTTTTATTGTATTTTATGTTTTGGGGTACATGTGAAGAACATGCAAGATTGTTGCATAGGTACACACGTGGCAGTGTGATTTGCTGCTTTCCTCCCTTTCACCTATATCTGGCTTTTCTTCCCATGCTATCTCTCCCCT